>JAWWUD010000058.1:600000-846519 GCA_033964015.1 Scolanthus callimorphus
ATCTTTTGTTCCTTTCTGGGGTTTTGTAACGTATTTAGTGTTCAGATAGAAACTTAGGTTACGTGAAAACCAGCGATTTTAAGACTGAAATTTCCGTATGGGTATTCTTTAAAATATCGACTTCCAGAATGGGTTAAAGTGAATCCAGCATGGTCACGTATAGATACACTAGAATTCCAGGTTGGGTAGGAGCAACTCAAAACTTACAGGGTTAGAAGCTGGATCTGGGGGTGCGCATTCATTTGGCGAGAGCCCAACATGACATTTTTTGCCATTTTGGATTTCAATTCGAGTTTAATTTGTCTAAAGTAAATTCCCGTAAGTTTAATCCCCTGCCTTGAGCCAGGCGTCTCAAGTGTGTCGAGAAAGGGCCAAACCCCTCGGTGAATCGACGGCGTGTAATGCATCATGGGAAGGCTCTCGACGCTGTCGCAAAAGATCGCGGGAAGGCACAGCATGATGCCTTTCGCGCTAGCTCGCTCCCAGTCGCTCTCGCCTCGAAAATCACTAGAGCGCGCCTGGGTCCGAGGCAGTTTAACTACACTACGACGCTAATAATAATAATTAGTATAATTACTCAAGCGATTCCGCGCGCTGATTGGTCGAGACGTTTGGAATATTTTGCTATATTCACCTATAGGTGAATATAACATTGAAAGGATTGGGGATTGCGCGCGCACTGTATTACGAGAAACTAGAAAAAATACCACTAAATCCGATTTTTTTTTGTCAAAAATGTTAGCATCGCTTGAGTAATTACACTAAAACAATTAGGCGCCTCAGACTCCGTAAATATCTATTCGCCGATATTTACGTCGCCTTGGGCGACTAATTGTTAAATAAAAGTACGGGGTAAAAATCCCCCCCCCTCCCTATCTATGCTTTACCGTATTGTAAAGAATACAGAAAAAGATACAGAACATGTGTGAAAAGTAAGTTTGTGGAAATAAAAGTTACAGAATCAGGTGTGGACGTAACTCTGGTAGGACATGTTTGGATTGGGGAAAAACTCAAAATTAAACTTCCAGCTCCCATTTTCCATTTTATGAATTATTTCCGACCTCTTGCCCTGACCGCCGCAGCAGCAAGTACCTAAATTCTCTTTCTGTGTTTCCGACAGGTTTGGCCAGTTTCTAGTCTCCACATTGCCGTGCCACATTGTTAATGAGAACCAGCTCAATGTTGACAAGGCTGGAACACCACCTGACGAGGCGTCCGAGGCGGACGCCCTAGCTGACGGAGTGTCTCCCAGGAGAATTAGCCTCAGGAATGTCTTACTAGAGCTTGTCCTGTGTCTTATTTATGGCGAAGGAGGTTCGTTGGACCATAGGTAAGTGGCTCGTTGTAAATAGATAGCCTGCTTGCAGGCGGTGCTGGGTGTTTTTATCACGGAAAACCTGGTCCGTTCGATGATCGGGCGCCATCTTGGAATTTTGAGGCGCGCGGTCCCGGGGGCGAGCGCAAAACACCCAGTACCGCCTTCAAAGCAGGCTATAAATCGAAATATTTCCTACGACTGCGAAAACGTTCCTTGCCGTAACGGTATTGCGCTTTGTCGTGCCAAAAAGTTTTGATTGGTTGATCAGTTGCGCTTCGTGTGATTTGATTGGCTGATTGTTCACGAGAAGGCGATAGTCCCCACCGTACCGTGTTGTGCCTTTCAAAGGTCATACGAAATCTGCGTTAATCTGTTTAGACCAGTCAAAGTTCACACTAGCGTCGTTATCATCGCATGCGCCGTTTTCTTTGCCTTCGTATCTCTTTGCCATAGAATTTGTCGCTACGCACGGGCTTCCTGTGTTGCGAAGCGCACGCGTGTTTACCAAAACGGCGGAAAAGTCATTAGAAGGTTTGATCACTTGAGTTTTCCTTCGCTCGAAACTGGGGCCGAAATTTCAATTTTTATTTATCTAAAAAGGAGCAAAAAATATTATTCAACGTGCAGATTACAATTACCATTCAGAGTTGAACAGTTTTCAAAGTTTGAAAAACTTTCAAAGAACTCCTTCAGAGTTGAACAGTTTGCAAAGTTTGAACAGTTTTCAAAGTTTGAAGTTGCACCAAATGTGTTTGAAAATCAGCAGTCTTGCAGATAAAACTCGCCTACATTTAACCATTATCCTGCGAGATTGCGCAGAATATCGTCTTATACTTAGCCGACGAGGGACGAAGTCCCGAGTTGGCTAAAATCAGACGATATTCTGCAAAATCGAGCAGGATAATGGTTTTATTATTCAACACATCGATAGCACAAAAACCCCCGGAAAAAAAAAAAAGACTTTTGTGTATTATTTACGAGCTCAAAACATCATATTTTCCTCAGAGACGGATATCGCAGGATAGCTGTCATGTACAAAAGACAGCTATTGGCGTTCCAATGACCATATTTGGGCAGTGCATCGATGTGCTGAATAATAATGCTTATTATTATTATTATTATGTTTTTCGGGGGTTTTGTGCTATAATGGTGTGCTGAATAATAAAACCATTATCCTGCTCGATTTTGCAGAATATCGTCTGATCTTAACCAACTCGGGACTGCGTCCCTCGTCGGCGAAGTATCAGACGATATTCTGCGCAATCTCGCAGGATAATGGTTAATTAGGCTAATATCAAGTGGTATAAATGATTTGGGGATGATTGCATACAAATTTAGAGCTGTATTTACGAATTTATTCATTTCGTGACACATCCCCTTTAAGTCATCGTTTCGCCGTATTGATTCAAACTTGTCATAGCGGTCTCACCCCTACGATCACGACGGTAGTGTGAGCTAAGAGACCAGCCATTGATTTTGTGTTTCAGTTTTTATTGCCGTGGTGGTTTCTTAACAAAAACATTCTAAAATAATAAATGTAAAATATTGTAAATGCAAGGCGCGGATCCAGGGGGGGTTCATCGGGTGCAAACGAACTCCGCTCTCCCAACGAACCGATTTTTTTTGGATCTGTTCGCTGAAGACTTTTGTCATTTCAGAGTGGTGCTTTTCTTATATTAAATTCATGATGTAGCAACCACGATTTCGCCTCGTGGGAGGGCCACGGACAACAGAGAAGGATTGGTTTACCACTGTTTTTTTTTTGCGTTGTGTCATCAGCAAAAATCCCCCCTCTTAAAATCCTGGATCCGCCACTGATTATGCACTCTTCTTGTATACCGCAAATATACTTTTTTTAAGTTTACTCGTTTGTATATCGAAGGATCCGAAATAGCTACTAATAAAGTTGCCAATGCGTATAGATTATTGTTGTTGGCGACAATTTTTTTGGATTTAGTCGCCATATATAGTGGCGCTACTAATCTGAACGTGCTACATGCCTGCGACAGGTTTTCAGGACAAGCTTCTGCCCGAACTGGCTGTTCTAGCTTGGCGACCATTTTATTTTTTCAGTTGGCAGCATCTTTCTGCGAATAATGTGCATTTTATTTTAACGTCGCTTTTGCGGTCCATCGCTAGATGTTAATACCAAGGTCTAAGCTAATATTTATACATGATAAACGATAAGTTGTCTGATAAAAACATGACTATACTACAACTACCAACAGTCAAACGGTCTATAACTTAAAGCCTGGTTTCCATATTGTCTTATCTGTCATATCAGTCGACCGTGAAACAATAGAATAATTCCACTTTCCACAGATAAAACAGATAAGACTGGCTCTTTTTTGGTGTTGCAAGGCACCAGAGGCATAAAGACGACAGAAGACAAACAATAAGATGGAATACATGAATAGCTCCAATCCAAAATACAATACATCTTGCAACACCAAGAAAGACCCATAAGACTATATGGAAACCAGGATTTAACGAGAACGACAACGGCAAAGAACAAGACTCTTAATTACAGAGAACAATGCTTGCACGTGCAAATCCATAAAGTCAAGTGCATTCGAAAGTTCTGAACTGGAAACGTGACAGTAGCCGTATTCACAGGCTTTAACGAGAACGACAACGGCAAAGAACAAGACTCTTAAATACAGAGAACAATGCTTGCACGTGCAAATCCATCAAGTCAAATGCATTTCAAAAGTTCTGAACTGGAAACGTGACAGTAGCCGTATTCACACTAGAGACGGAAAACTCGTCTGAGACGAGTTTCTCGTCAGAAAAAGTTCCTGCTTTATGTCACTTCTGCTCAGAAACACTTGCTTGTTATCTGTCTAAACTTTCTCCTTCAAAAAAAATTGTTTTCACGTGATCACAGAAGAATTGGGAACCATATTCAAGGCGAGAAACTCGTCTCAGACGGGAAACTCGTCTCTAGTGTGGTACTAGAGACGGAAAACTCGTCTGAGACGAGTTTCTCGTCAGAAAAAGTTCCTGCTTTATGTCACTTTTGCTCAGAAACACTTGCTTGTTATCTGTCTAAACTTTCTCCTTCAAAAAAAATTGTTTTTTCGTGATCACAGAAGAACAGGGAACCATATTCAAGGTGAGAAACTCGTCTCAGACGGGAAACTCGTCTCTAGTGTGAATACAGCTAATAGCGAATACAGATAATAGTGTGAATACAGATAATAGTGTGAATACAGATAATAGTGTGAATACAGATAATAGTGTGAATACAGATAATAGTGTGAATACAGATAATAGTGTGAATACAGATAATAGTGTGAATACAGATAATAGTGTGAATACAGATAATAGTGTGAATACAGATAATAGTGTGAATACAGATAATAGTGTGAAAGACCTATTAGCTGTATTCACACTAGAGACGGAAAACTCGTCTGAGACGAGTTTCTCGTCAGAAAAAGTTCCTGTCTTATGTCAATTCTACTCAGAAACATTTGCTTGTTATCTGTCTAAACTTTCGTCTTCAAAAAAATTGTTTTCGCGTGATCACAGAAGAACAGGGAACCATAAACAATTTTTTGAAGAAGAAAGCTTAGACAGATAACAAGCAAATGTTTCTGAGTAGAATTGACATAAGACAGGAACTTTTTCTGACGAGAAACTCGTCTCAGACGAGTTTTCCGTCTCTAGTGTGAATACAGCTAATAGGTCTCTCACTCTAGCGAGACAAGAGTGTTTTATATGTTTGAGAATGGATGCAAATTTGCTGTTATCGAGGTTAAATGCAAAATAGATTTTCAAACGGTCGATGTTTATTACGAAATGTGAACAAACAAGTAGACGAAATTTACTGAGACTTCGTCGTTGCCGTCGTCTCATCTTTAACTCCCCATAGCGCTATTCACTGTTTATCAACATTGCCATTGTAATGGAGGGTTGTCCAATACACTGACAGATTTATGCAAGGCATTGTCTAAAACAATGGAGTGCAATGGAGTGTATTATAGAACGAGGCAATACAATGGAGAAGAACAATACCATGCATAAATTTGTAGATTGAATAGCGCCCTTTGTTCTGAGAACCAGTCGATCTCTGGTTGGCCCATTAATGACAATGGATGACGTCAGCGTGAACAACGCTATTGCCAAGCCTAGTGCCGTGGTGTGACAGAGATCTTAAAGGGTCGAGGCCTTAACGTGATCCCGTATTCAGCATCCAGTAGATCAGGCAAGGGCTCATCCTCAGCTGCCCTGAACTCTAAGGCGTGAACCAACCTAGCAGTGAACAGGAAGGTCTCCATCCTCGCCAGCTGCTCTCCTGGGCATGACCTGAGACCGATACCGTACGGGATGTAACCCGGCACGCCCTCGGTGCTAAAGTTCCCGTCGTTATCTAGGAACCTACCGGGACGAAATTCCATGGGTGCGTCCCATTGTTGAGGGTCGTGATGGATGGCCCATAAATTCAGCATCACAGTGGTACCCTTAGGGATATGGTGCCCCGCTAAGGTGGTGTCTTGAGTTGCTAAATGCGGTATCGCTAAGGGCATGATGCTGATAATGCGAAGTATCTCCGCTATGAATGCTTCCAAGTAAGGCAATTTTGACCTGTCCTCCCATGTGGGGGAGGATTTATGCCCTATGACGTCATCGAGATGTTGATGCAGACGAGCTTGCTCATCCGGGTATTTCACCAAGTAAAGAATAGCCCATAATAATATCATTGCGGGTGTCTCACTTCCGGCCAGGACGGTATCGTTCATGGTCATAATCACGTGATCCTCACTAAGCATACTCGCGGGATTCTCGCGGGACATCTCCGCCTCTTTGATCAGCGCGTGCGTCAGATCTTTCATTGGCGGATCTGAGTCCGACTTGTGTTCAAGATACTTTTTGTTCATGATGTTATCTCTTACCACCGTAGCCTCCTCAACTCTGTTTACAATGCTGAAAGGGAAGTTCTTGAGTATGGGAAACGCGTCAATAAAGCTTGTCGATGTGAGGCCTTGCACGAAGGTCGTCAGGGCGTCCATCAGCTGCCAAAATTCATGATCTCCTTCAGGGTATCTTTTCCCAAACACCACCGTCCCAACCACGTTACCTAGAGCAAACGTTAAATCCATTCGAGGATTGAAGCATTTTGCATATTTACAGAAACGCGAGCACAGTGCATCGACTTCATTAATAATTAATCCTTGCAAACCACATCCGGCCTTTCTGTTGTCGAAATCCTTGATTGTCCTAAAGATAGTCTTTTGTTGGCGCCTGAAAAACGGCGAGAGAGATGCAAATCCAATGCCTTTGCCGTTTCTTGAGAACTTGCTGCCGACATAATGTGGCGGCCGCCCAGCGAAGACGGTACCTCGCTTTAACAATGCCTCCTTCGCAACGGAAGGACTATTGATTACTACAGCGAGATAGCAACCCATATTCAGGCGATAAACTGGCCCGTAAGCCTGCCCCAGTCGAGTCAGGTCGAGATGTGGCTTATCGGAGCTCAGAAGATAAAGGTTTCCGATGAGTGGTAAGGGGAAAGGTCCTGGTGGAAGGTTGCGCCAGTACAGCATCCAAGTGCTTATTAGAAAGTACACCATGTAACCCAGCACACAAAGCAACAACAAAGAGCCAAACATAATGTGTCCCTCTCTTTGTACTCAACCAGGTGAATTGCTTTTTACACACCAAAATGCTCACCGTAGCTAAGACTCGTTGAGTGTGTTGTTTGTCACAGGTCTCTGCTACCCAACGCAAACGTGTGCTCAGATTCCCCGGAGTCAACCTAAAATGACTTACGGCTCCAACCGTGGCTTTCGCGACCCTGGGGTGATCATATAATCGGATGATTCAGCGAAATCCTTCGAGTGTCATTAATGTCATCTTTTGTTTCTTCTTTTTGTGTGTGTTTTCATACGCGATGATGCATGACAAATGTATGCACTTGTATACCGCAAATATCCATATCCATGTTCAAATGCGGTTTACAGATGTGGATGATTGATCCCTAAGATGCGGACTGCAATTTGACGCATGCAGTTTACAATCATGAGTGGTTCTTAGATATATCAGTCTGTGGTGAGCACTGTGGTTGAATAAATTATTATTATGACGCAAATTAACAAACACAACCAACCAAAACTATCACTTTTTTTGCTTTAAATTTCAATAAAAACTGCCATGCAGAAAGGTACGCAATACCCTGCGAGAAGAGCTTTCTCCTGTGAGTCTTTTATCATGTCGTACTCATTCGTGTCTCTGTGTATTTCGCGTAGCTGAGTTTGTTTACTGTCCGAGAGATCACAGAACAACAACAAAAACAACGCGCTCCACCGAATCCCGAATATAGTAGGTCAACATAAAAGAGAGATACAATGGAAAAAGCTAGAACAACAGCAAAAGCAATGCGCGCACTGAATCGGGATGGATTAAGTCAACGTAAAAGAGAGATACAATAAAAAAGCCTCTGCTAGCAGGGTTACGCAAACTTTAAACTTTTCAATAAATAGCATAGGTATTCTAAAGGTAAGGTAAGTCGCTTGTTATATCAACGTTTCCCACAGCCTCGATTACTATAACTAAGTAACCTGGGAACATTCCAAGAGCCTCATCAAGAGGACGAGGTCCTTTACTATTCGGTTTTGGGGTGGATAATATAGCTCAGTACCCCACGATCGATTGGGGGTTCTATGAGCTCTGAAAAATGCTCCTACGGCTTTACTGTTAATGAAAATGCCGTTTAATATGATGCGTGTTGCTTTATGCCCAAAGATTTCCAAATTAACATGTGAAAAGGAGATACGAGATACTCGTTCTTGTGTGCTAAACAATTGGCCAGTGTTAGTCTTTGTCTGCTAAACACTGGACTAGGCTTCTTTAGCTATTTACCATATTTGTCATCATTACATACTGTGTAATATCACAAATTAACGAATGTAAAAAAAGTAGTTCCTTATTGAAAGTCTATAACTCGTAACAGCCTTCGGCTGACAAACATGAGGTCGATGGTGCACCACTTTACCCCCTTTCTACCACCAGAGCTCCATTGAAAGGAATTCAAAGCTATAAGCAAGCTACTACTCGGAACAGAGAAAAGTCGATACGGTTGGTCGGTCCGGGATTCGAACTGAAGATCGTACGCACAGTGTGCCGTGCACAAACACACTGCGCCACCCCAGTTTCATGATTTCCATTAATTGACTTTCGTCTACTTATTGGTGTTTGGTGTTTTGCATTTTACCAACGCTTATAGGTGGGCGCATTTTCGGTCGAATTATTAATTTCGAAAATTTTAACATCGACTGCACAAGCAGTGGAAAGAGCGTACTGAAACTGCCAAGTTTAAGACCGAACGGTTACAAACGGGGGGAGGAGGCGGGGCAAAATCGTGCCCCCGGAAATATCTATAACTTCGGCCCCTTTTAACGGATCGCCCTGAAACTTGGGATTATTGCTTATTGCCTATGCGCTCCTCGAATGGAAGGTTTAGATTTTAGCTAGCTTATTGTATTAACGTTTTTATAAAACCGTTTTATTTTGACGTAGCGTCGCCGGATTTCAACTTTTTTATTTCAGGTTTTATTTATTTGATTTTCTACATATAACACAATAAATAGCCAGTGCCCACAAATAGCTTAGCTAACGAGGCGGGCAGAGGGTTAACATAAAGTTACAATGTTAAGGACAAAGAATTACAAAGCAAAGCAAAGAAAAGAAAAAGGAAGTATGGCTACTATACTATTATTTTGTAAAGCTAATATATTTTTGTTTGTTTTACTTTTTTGATAAATTTATCAATTAAACCTCAGAACGAAAGATATCCTCAGAACGAAAGATATTAAATAAATATTCTTGAAGGATTGATGACCAATTTATATTTTGATGAAAACTGGATAAAATCGGGAAGACTGCTCCACATTTTAGCGCCAATGCGCGAAAATGAATTTTTTAGAGCATTTTCGAACTCTTAGCCAATCAGAGCACCCGAAAAACAATGGATCAATTGAAAACAAAAGAAAACGGGCCGCAAGGCTCCCGGTTGGTTGTAAAATTTCCCCGTCACTGAGGATCTCGTGTTGTAGCTATGTATTTGAGACATGTGGATGAATAGATTAGATATGTTTACAGGTGCTTCATTATTGACAATATCATGCATTAGTATACAAACTAATTGCTGAAAATTGGTTTCTGACTAATGTCAATGTGATCTTTTCCATGGTATGGATGGATTGTAACTTGGACGCCTGTATCAAAAGTTGAAGATTTCGTGACATGTCGTCACGTCACGATCAGATCACGATAAGCACACCTATGGATAAGGTTGAGCATGACATCGATGTCATGCGAAAACCAAATCCAATAATTGTTTTATTATTTATGTCTGAGTCTTTGTTTCCACTATTTTTCTCTATTTCTTGGTAGAGCGTGGGAACAAATGTGGGATCAGTATTATTAAATTGTTAGGGTACATTTCAATGGACCATGCAATAACATGGTCACGTGGTGTGACCTAATCAGTGACTTCATTCGAACTTAATGGGAGCTCCGCTTTTAGGCAGTGCTTAACTCTATATATCATTTGTGTCTTGCAGGTTTGCCGATGCCATCCAGGAGACCCTGGGGTTCGACTGGCTTCTGCTCTTCCTCCAACCGCACCTCCATAACACGACCGTGGTCCGAGCTACACGGATCCTAGTGACCATTCTCAGCAGCAGTGCCGCCTTAGACAGGTTCAAGGAAGGGGTAACAATGGTGGATGGCTCTGTGGTACTGATATCATGCTTAACAAAAACTACGTACGTCGTCGCTGGTGAGTTAATGAAAAGAGTCAGAAAAGAGTATCTATTTCCATCGGCATATTTGCTAAGGCAAATGTAATATAATTTGGGAATCAAGTGTCAAACTTCGTTTCTATATGCTTATTATGATAACCACGTGTAATTAATCTCATGATAGTGAAAGGAATTTTAAGGCTGGCGCAAAACCTAGAAAAAGCTGAATATTAAGAGTTCCAGATCCAGCTGAAATGTACCTTGATTGTAACGAATTCCAATCCTATTTTCGTCCGACAGGTTTAATGTCGGTGCGGTGTGTGACGGAAGCCAGAAGTACGAGGTGTTGCGTGAGATCACTCAGCTTCCGGGGTTCACCATGTTATGCAGTCTACTACCCAGACATGTGGATATCCCGGAAATCTACCATCTTCTCATTGCCCTGCTACTTGGTCACCCTGTGTCGGTAAGTCGTTATATTGGAGTGTGGGTAGCCTGTGCTGAGCGTTGTTACTGCCTGGGAACCCTGTGACGTTTTTATTGTTTTTATTTTACGCGATATCAAGCTGTCAAACTGCTTCCTTATAGATCGAAACTGCTATTTATTTACGATACATACATTTCGAATTCCGCGACGCGATCAGCAACATGGCATCTGCGAACTGTTCGCATTACTGACATATTTGAAAATGGGAACCGTTTAGTGATCCATGCTAACATCAGCGCATGCTACCAAAACACGTGACAAAGCTCATCGTTTGCCAAATATGGTATTTTTTTGCAGAGCTGGAAATAACTGCCGGTTATCGGACATTGTCCGATCAAAATCGCCAAATGTCCGACCAATTTTCATATATGTCCGGCCAATTTTCCAGTAGAGACAACCAAGAAAAAAGTCTTAAGGTTACTGAGAACTTCGCGCACGTGCTCGAAAAAACAATCATACACGTCCTTAGTTTAACCAAAACATGTCAAGATAAAGTGTGCATTTATATAGCGCTATTACACTAATTGCTCATAGCGCTTCACATTACTATATAACTAATTATATAGCGCTTTATCCTCGCGGCTCAAAGCGCTTTACATTAATGGATAACTCATCCTATAAGAACCAGCTTTTACAAACATGAGTGTGTGTTAGTATTGTGAGTTCTGTGACACTGAGGTTGGGCAACTTCCGACGGTCCTAGTGGTTCTTTAACGTCCCTCTGGTTCCGGTTAGTGTAGTGTATGTGAGAGACGGGGCCTACGGTTTAACGTCCTTATCCGAGAAGACGCGAAGGTCTAACCATTTGCAGATGTTAGAGCAAAGGCAGCACCTTCTCCTCAATTATTAGAAAAAGACCCTGAGTGTTGGCCCGGCCAGGGTTTGAACTCCCAACCTCCCGAACATAAGCCCGGCGCTCTACCACTGCGCTAACCGGTCGTCGGTCAACCTATATATCGTTGGAAAGCTTATAGAATGGACTAGCGGGCTATGGCGAAAAGAAGTAATTTTTTCATAAATATAAATTTTTTAAAGTTTTATAAAAACATCGTCTGTGACATTTTCAAGAGATAACCCTGTCGAACAGCTCGACCTTGACTCCCAAGTAACACATTGTTTTAATCCTTAAAGGTGTTTCTCAAAAACCGTGTCTGCGATTTTTAAAATTTTGCTTTGTTCAAAAGTTATCAAACTTTTAAATTTTGAAGGTCAAATTTTACTGAATTTTCACGCTCTAAAATTTTTAAAAATTCATAACTTTTGAACTAGACAAAATTTTAAAAAACGCAGACACGGTTTTTGAGAAACACCTTTAAGGATTAAAATAATATGTTTACTTGGGAGTCAAGGTCCAGTAGTTCGACAGCGTTAGCTCCCGAAAATGGCACACCAAAATATTCAATCAATGCTTTAAAAAATGATTGTTTTTTCCGATGACGTGCCGCGAAGGTTCTCAGTAACCTTAATGGACATATGTCCGATCAAGTAAGGAAAAAAAAAATACTTCCAGCTCTGTTTGTATCGCGAATTTTTCTTAACATGGTCATGGTAATATGTCTGGTAATATTTGTTGATAAATATATCTTTAGAAAATAATTTTTTTCGTGACGTCACAGTCGTATAACAGTCTCTTAAATCCCTGTTATCAGATGTTTACGCGGGTGCTCAGTTTGACTGGCACAATCTCTACTCTGTGTTCTGGTCATCCTCGAGCTCGGGTGTCAAGACCACGCCCCCTAGCCCACGTGATCCGGCGGCGTACTCCATATACTGCGCAGACGCCGCCACTGTGCTGTTAGCCATGGCTAAGAACATGGTGAATGAGGTAAAAGGAAACCCACGGTATTAAGATCTCAATCTTATAGCGGCCTCGGCCTCGTTTCTTGTCCCTTCCAAAATGTGTGAAACACAGGAGAATTTGTTTCGACTCCAGTAAGACCAGGCACGGAATTGAGCACCAACCAGCTCCCCCCCCCCCCCCCCCCCCCCCCCAGTCAGTCCCCTAAACCCCGATTAATGCGGTTGCTGTAGAGATATCATCGGGGTTTTGTATGGCACAATTGCAATTGACCGGCTTCACGATGTTGTGAATACAATACCCTTGGCCCGTTCCGACTTGTTCTGGCGATGACGGCTTTTGTTATTCAAAACAGACAAGCATTGTTCTCATCCCATGTATGATGCGTGCGCAACATCGTGAAAACTGCCAATTGGGGTTTCAACATTGCACAGGGGGAGATAACGAGGCGCGCTACTGTTGTCGTGTATTTCGTCGTTGTAGGGTGCATTGTTTAGCGTTTCTGCAAGCAGAGAGTGTGTCAAATAGTTTTGGCGCAGATTGCCGCGTACTGTGTTAAAATGCCGGCACAATAGCGCTGAGCCAGTTGTGCTTGTTTTCATTTGTGATTGAAATGATTGGCTGGTGTCAGTGAAACCATCCATCGCCTGATTTAGGGAATGTAATGTGATATTTCCCATTAAATTTAGTATACCAAACAAAAGAGCTAATGGCCGAGGCTTTTGCCTAGAATTACACGTTGTCGAGCAAACGAGCCCGATCTTTCTGTATCCGTAGGTTTGGGAGGACACAGAAGAGGGTTCGTGGTTGAGGAGAGTACCCAGTAACACTGGTCCAGTTCCTCGTGTTTCTCTATCGTAACGTGCACCAATTTGGCGCCATCTGCACTAGCCAGGATTTCCTGGAAAATATGGTTGCAGTTTTGTTCCCAAAGCGCAGAAAGCTCCAGAAGTTTCTTGAGGTAAGTGTTGCACCGCTACTATCCTGGGCACGAAATCGTGAACAACACAGACTTAATTTGATAGGGCAACTCTCTAGGACGTATGCTCCGCCGACCAAGTTTTTCTACTTGGCAACCGCTTTTAATAATCTTAGGAGGCAACTGGTGACTTGATAAAGTAGCTCATTTTGTTCCCTGAAGAGTTGAATGCCTGGTGTTGATTGTCTGGTTTCGAATGAGGATAACATCAGTGTGGATTGTTTTACTTCGAAACGCAGATTGAGTTTTCAAAGCATTTCTTCTCCTGCATTTTGGAGGAAGCAAACTCTTTCAGTGCGCTTCGCCTTGCTTGCACTTGGACAAATCTGATTCTTCAAACAATCTTCTCAAGGCTACTGAAAAGCTCCTCAAAATAGTATGGGTTTACCTCCGCGTAAGAACCATTCTCAGAGGACACCTTTGTGTACAGTTTAACTCATTTGATCATGATTCGTTCTACTAAAGAATACTCCATTTGTGGCGCAACTCCTTAGAGGGTGTACAGGTTCTGCCACGCAAAACGCGTTGTGAATTTCCTCCTTGTATGAAAGAATATATAGAGGACACGGGACACGGTGGCGCGAAGATATGGATTTTATTTTCGAGTGGCAAGAACTCGAAACTAGCGCAGCGAGTGAGTAAAATATTGTTTTTGACACGAGAAAATAAAATCCATATCTTCAAGCCACCGTGTAATGTTCTTTTTATTATATGGATAAGAATTGACATAGCGGCAAAATATAATAAATTGAACAACTCACTTGGTAAAGTCAAGTGGTAAAGTCGAAAGTGCTTATTTGTGAAATGCTCATCAAATGCTTGATTAGTTAAGAACTCATTTCCCTTTGTGTTGCTGTAGCTTTCTCTGCCATAATTGACCTAAGGTTTTTCTCTTTAGAACTTGAACAAAACCTAGTTTTGTGGCTTAAAACTCGAGTGACCGAGCGAGATTTCACTGCAGACGAAAGTGAGGAAAACAACACGCAAACGTACACATCCGGGACATTCGGTACATAACTTTTTCATATTTTCACTAGTGAAGATATGGAAAATACAAGTGTTTTAGTTTCCGGTAAAACACTGGCATCCATATAATAAATTCCTGTGCAATCTCCCTTGGTTATCAACTGTACTCTCCACTTTACTGCTTTGGAATTCTAATTCTGTATTCCATTCCATAGTGTGGATCTGACAGCGAGAAAGACGAAGACAACCTACCTGAAGGTGCCATAGTTGCTGGTCTATCAGATGACAACACCCAGCTCATCACACACCCTACTCGTCTTTTCATTTTTGACTTCCTCCGGATCATCATCACCGACGCCCTCACCTGTACTACCTCGAACAAGGGTCAGGGGATCATTGACACCTTACTTGAAGTAAGTCTCCCTCACCTGTACCACCTCGGACAAGGGTCAGGGGATCATTGACACCTCACTTGAGGTAAGTTTCCCTCACATGTACCACCTCGAACAAGGGTCAGGGGATCATTGACACCTTACTCGAGCTAAGTATCCTTCACGTGTACCACCTCGAACAAGGGCCAAGGGGTCATTGACACCTACTTGAGGTAAGTCTTTCTCACCTGTACCACCTCGGACAAGGGTCAGGGGATCATTGACACCTTACTGGAGGTAATTCTCCCTCACCTGTACTACCTCAAACAAGGGTCAGGGGATCATTGACACCTTACTTGAGGTGAGTCTCCCTCACCCGTACCACCTCGAACAAGGGCCAGGGGATCATTGACACCTTACTTGAGGTGAGTCTCCCTCACCTGTACCACCTCGAACAAGGGCCAAGGATCATTGACACCTTACTCGAGCTAAGTATCCTTCACGTGTACCACTTCGAACAAGGGCCAAGGGGTCATTGACACCTACTTGAGGTAAGTCTTTCTCACCTGTACCACCTCGGACAAGGGTCAGGGATCATCGAGACCTTACTTGAGGTAATTCTCCCTCACCTATACTACCTCAAAAAAAGATCAGGGGATCATTGACACCTTACTTGAGGTAAGTCTCCCTCACCTGTACCACCTCGAACAAGGGCCAAGGATCATTGACACCTTACTTGAGGTACGTCTCCCTCGCCTGTACCACCTTGAACAAGGGTCAGGGGATCATTGACACCTTACTTGAGGTTTTCTTTCCCTAGTCCTACCCGTCCACGTGTAGCCACAGGCAGCAAGCCGAGTACCAGACCCGGGTATTAGTAGCGCAGATGGACTACCTCTTGGGCGGAAATCTGCTCACCAATCCTCTGCAGGACCAGGCAATCACAGCAAGATGGTGACCAACGTGTTCGCGTTTGCTGCTAAAGTAGTGGACAAGCTGTGGCTAGGTAATTCACGCATCAGATCGCCCTCCATTTCCCATAATTGCAGGGCTGTTAAAGCAGGTTAAATGGAAACGATGAGTTCGTTACCTGAGCGTTAATCTTCCACATCAAGGCAGTCAGCAAACACCGTAGAAGTTGTGCTTTTTTCAGCAAATGTCATTATTATTTTTTCTTTTGTACTGAAGGAAATTTCCATAAGCACAAAAGAGGGGAAAATGAACGTTTCTAAATAGATCGGACGACAAGGACAAGTCTGTGGCATTGTATCGGAATATTTCGTGTCGGGCCTGATTTTTGTTCGAGCAAATCGAGCATCGCATTATGTAAATCTGTCATTAGTTTGTTTGCCTACTATACCCGTAAGTGTCCAACATATGAAAACAAGGCATTAAGAATTGTCGGCAACATTTGCGGAACGTGATGCGATTGGGAAAATAGAAACCGTGTCTGTGTTTTCATATGTCGGGAACTGACGGGAATAGTCTGGAAACCCACCATCCCCGACGGTCCCGCCAAATGGTAAGCAAACGTTATATATAGGCCCAGTTCCTGAAAGGTTGGATAAAGTTATCCACGGATAAAAGTTATCTGTTGTATAGGATTTGTACTGGATTTATCCGTTGGATAAGCGTTTATCTGCTGATAACTCTTATCTGACATTCTAGGGACCGGCCCCTGACTATTACAGCGTCTGGGACAGCTAACAGTTATTCCTTTTGAATTTTTCCACAGGAAATTTTAATGAAAGTTACAAGGTTGTGTTCAACTTTATAACTAGCGTCATAGAAGCTGTGCAAGGTATATATCACTTAGCCTCCTCCGCAGACATCTCCGTGTGTTTGGCATCGTTTTGCATCGCTTCGTTTGCGTTTTTGGCAGAGCGGAAACTGAGAACTAGTTCAAACCGGAAGCGGAACAGAAAAGAGGGGAGGGGGATCTCCCCTCCACTCGTCCTCAGTCCCTTACGGCCCGATCACACCACAGGAAGTCCAACTACGCGCGTCGAAGTAGGTTCAAAATAGGTGTTAAAACACAAGGAGACGCCTGCGGAGGCGTCTACACAAGGATATCAACTTTAAATTCGCTTTTGTGTGATAGTTATTCACGTTAGCCTGAACACTGACTTGCTCATTTTTTTTTTCAGGTCAGTCTGTCTCGCTTGACAGTATCTATCACTCCCTGAACCGAACAATACTCTACCAATTGTCACGGCCCCTGGCTAGGCTAACAGGTTAGTACTCGATAAACCGAACGGTGGTACATTCGTGTAGCTGTCTCAACCTTGATATAGCTAAATGATAAAATAAAACACTTCCGAAACCGGTTTAAAATGAGAACAAGTTGAACTTGTGAAACCCTGCGCGTTTTCACTTTGATTTTTCTCTTCTTACACAAAACCATTGTTGCCAGCGCTAAGGCCTTTGTCCTGTTTCGCCTAGTGCAGTTGACTGGCTTCCGTCGTTACGAAAGCCAGATAAACTTCGCGACGGAAGCCAGTCGTCTACACTAGGTGAAACAGGACAAGAACCTGATTGACTGAGCAGTTTGACTGGTAGAACAAGAAAAAGAAAACACAATCACCAAATCAGAGTTGACCGGAATACTTTGATGTGAAACATTGATGTACGTATACATTTTCGCTCGTTTCTTAGACCAGACAAGTTTGCTGGAGTTCCTCCACATCCTGACCACCAATAACAGGCTGGTGTTTGCGGCGTGTAACAATCAGCCGGAGTTCATAGCGGGACTCTGTCATTGGCTGCTTGTCATGGGAACACAGAAGTGTCGCACAATACGGGATCAACCGAGCACGAGTACCCCAGTCAAAGACGGAGATAATGGGACAGGTGTGGGTATGTATTGTTTGGGAGGGGATAGAGAGGGCTAGTAGCGGTATGTATTGATTGGAAGTGGGTAGAGGAGGCCAGTGTGGGTATGTATTGTTTGGGGAGGGGATAGAGGGGCTAGCGCGGGTATGTATTGATCAAGAGTGGGTAGAGGGGCCAATGTGGTATACATTGTTGGGGAGAAGGTAAAGGGGGCCAAAGCTGGTATGTATTGCAGGGTCCGTACAGGTTTTGGAAAGTTTTGGAAATTGATAATGCCATTTTCCAGGATCTGGAAAGTTTTGGAAAAAGGAGCTTTTTCAAATGGGCTATGGAAAAGTTATTAATTTTCGTCTCAATTTTCTGAAGTTATAAATATATATTATATCTGCCTATTCAGTTCATTGTATTTATTGATAACCTACCGGAAAAAATAAAACTGAAAATATGTTACACGAGAAACTGAACACTGTCATGAGGGCTTTTGATTTAGCGCGCGGGGTTCCTGTGTACGCAAAAAGTGCGCGAAAAATTTGTCTCACGGAGCGTGGATTCCACTCATTCGTTTTCATAGTGTGGTTTTGAAAATTTGGGCGTGTGGTTTTGAAAATTTGGGTCAATGCGCTTTGGAAATATTTTGGAATTTTTCACTGAGGATTCTGGGGGGTTAGAGGGCCTACGACTTATCCAGTTTTCACCTATCGCCCTTAAACGTCTCAATTCTACGAATATTCCGGCGATCTTTTCGATTGTGCACAGAAAGCTCACCACTGTGCAGTATAAATCAAGCAAAATAAATCAATGAGAAATGTCTTTTTTGCGCTGCGTCCTGGTGCTTTATGATTGGATGGCTTGACACCGTGGGCCAGAATCGCCCACTGACCTATCTACTCTCCAGGTTAGGTCAGACTTGATAGAGTCGTTTTACTCGACAGAAAATGTCAAGATTATTTTTATTTTACTTGATTTACCTGCACTGGCGAGCTCCCCGTGATTATCGTTAAAACTTGCCCACAGAGGCTGTAAAGCTGAAAATGTCGGGTAATGATTGGACATGCCAGCTAAGGTTATTTACACGTTTTTTTAGTCCCTACAGAGTTTGCAGAAGAGGCTAGCGAGTTGTCGGAGGAATGGGTTGAAGTCCCGGATGAGGAGTCTAGTTGCACGAGGTTGCTGGCGGCGGCGGCCGAGAGGGTCTGGGACATCTTTCTGCTCAATAAAAGAGAAGTAATCATCAGTAACAACAACTCATGGTTGTTGTTCTAGTCAACTTTGGCGTCGTTGTTTCTGTTGATGTCGTTGTATGTTGCCATGTTTGCTGTTGTCATCATGTTTTTTTTTTCTCGGTAATGGCAGAGTTATTATGGGATTATCTGTGCTACCGGGAAATGTACACTTACGTCGCCTATATTTTCGTATGACGATAAATTCCTTCGCCTACATATTATGTAAAGGAGATGGCTAGCTAAGCTGTCGCGCACTGTTTACGTGAGATTTACCTAAGAGCTGTAAAAGACAAAAATATAC
The DNA here is from genome assembly GCA_033964015.1 of Scolanthus callimorphus. NCBI lineage: Eukaryota > Metazoa > Cnidaria > Anthozoa > Actiniaria > Edwardsiidae > Scolanthus > Scolanthus callimorphus. The sequence goes on from JAWWUD010000058.1 coordinate 619,020, forward strand.
AATACAGTAAAAACCCGCGTTTATAAGAACCTGGGTTTGTCGGAAAGTGTCTACTATAAGTAGAAACTGCTGAATTAAGATCATCATCTAATTATAATTTAAAGTAACTTTGTGTAACATTTTTTGTGTGTCTAATGTGTACATCTCAAATAATTCCTTAAGCATTTATTTATAATATTTTTAATGAAATTCATATGAAAATATAATAACCTTCTCTAAGAACCTTGGTAGCCTAAATTTGCTTTAAGTACCATTTATATTAGAACCTGTTTAGGCTAAGTTAAAAAATCCAGGTTCTTATACGCGGGTTTTTACTGTACTGACTCACCGTTTCAACAACGTGGTCATGACATAACTAATTTCTGATATGTTTCTCTTTTTCAGGCGATTGACGAGACATTCAAGATCGAGTTGCCCAAACCAAGCTTCACGTCTTACAGCCCTCGGGAATATGCTGACCTCATGTAAGTCGCATCATCATTAGGGTCAGACACATTATTCCGGCATAATTTTAAGCATAATGGCATAGTCATAGCATCAAGCATAATGGCCAAATTTTCAGCATAATTTAGCATAATACTACAAAACAAATATTTTCCCTATTTTCATTGAAAATAGATGAACAAATATGGAATTTGGCTTTGAAGTTGCCCTCTGTCTCAGATTGTCCAGGTCTATCTAAGGCTTGGTTTCTGGTCAAGACGCTTTTACTTGTTTAGCCGGCTTGGTTAAAGCTTTGAGGACTCGTTTGGCCGTGGGTTCAAGGGAGAAATTTAACCAGCATCACGCGAGCATAATTGTCCGACACGAGCATAATTTTCGGCATAATGGGAAGGTTTTTAGGGTGACGCTAAAAAGCATAATGGTCAAATTTCCGAGCATAATGTGTCTGATCCTAATCATCATCACGTGTTGTTCTTTCAGTTCTTTTATTGCTGTTATATCAATTATTGTTGTTGTTATTGTTGTGCTGATGTAATTGAGATAATTCTGTTGATGTTTTTGCTTTTGTCTTTGCTGATGCTGTTGATGTTCCTGTTGGTGCCACTGATGTTGTTGCTGATATCGATGGTGTTGCTGTCGTTGTTCATCGTGATGATTTTGTTGCTGTTCTTGTTTGGTGCCATTTCTATCGATGCTATTGTTGGAGGGTCGATGTTGATTCTGTCTTTCTCGTTGTTGTTACTGTTTATGCAGTCGCTGTTGTAGTTGTTTTACATGCTGTTGTAGTTGTTGCTGTCGTTGGCTCTGCTTCTGTTGCTACTGCTGCCGTTGCTGTTGCTTGGACTACCTGTACAGTTGACGCAAATAGGGATATACACGTCGCTGGTACCTATTGTTAAATGTCTTCTTTGCCATACAGGCCGATGGGCGGTAGCTCAAATCTCAATCTTGATCTCAAGGCTGTAAGGTAAACAACTTTTTCCCGCACCAAGTCTGAAACAGGGAATACGATTAGGGTCTACTATAGGGTCCGAAACAGGGTACACCTTCCGTTAAGGTCTAAATCAGGGATATTGCGAGTTTGTCTGGAATACGACTGAACTGACTGAAAAATCGCGGAAGTATTCCTCGGGGAGGTTTGCCCCGACAGCTGCCTCGTTTCAAATTTTAGTTAATTTGCGTATCAAGTAAAATCTACAGAATTTTCAAATGTTGGTGCTGTCGTGGACAATCGTAAAGCTATGTGAACAAACAGGTGCAACCTATGGAAACCGGCGGCATTCGCGACTTCTGCAACACTCTTGCAACTGCTGTAACTCGTGCCCATGTTATACACCTAATTCAGAAAAGGTTGCTTTGGTCATTGGTCTTTGGTCATTGAACGCCTTTGTTTCGTGGTCACTGAAGCAAAGAATTCCTTTATTTCGCGCTATAATTGAAAGGCCAAACACAGAAGCAGCCTTTTTTTAATTTGGTGTATCTCTGCGACAGCTGCAACTGGAGTTTCGCGACCGCTACGACACCCGGTTTCCATATGTTGCAGCTGTCGCAGAACAACTTTGTTCACAAAAGCTGTTGCAGAACACGTTTGTCCACGACAGCCTTTACTTTGTGGAGATTTATCTATTATGGGAGACCCTATCGCACACGTAGTTTTTCCTCACGCCGTTCAAGTGTGCGAATTTCTGGCGTTCTTAAATTTGTCGCGTTAATTGTGTAATGCCCAATCACGATGATTATTTTGCGAAAAAAAAATATTCTACGCGTTAAATAAATTCACCCTTGTTAATTACATCTGTTCACTTATTGAATATCCACCATTGTTAGGTCTTTGATTGGTGATGCGGCTATGAAGTTATGGGTTATTCACGTGACCGCAGAGGAGAAACACAAAGCTGAGGCTCTTGGCCAGCAGGTGTGTATTTTGGTTTAAAAGTTTGATTGACAGACCCAAAAACGCGGCCGTTTGGCTATTGGAAATTCTGTATCAAAATTGTTGGAACATTCACTTATAATAATGGAAAGCGCAGTCAAACATTGGTTCTACCAAATAACAAAAAGCAAGCGATCAACATGCTACACTCTTTAGAGAATAAAGTCAAATCAATGTTTTGTACTCGTGCTATTCATAGCTCAGTTACAGCCATTCAGTTACACGCGGTCGCCGGGAAAAAAGCTTCCAAGCGAAAACTCGTTTTTTGTCAAAGTTCCCATGGCAACGCACGTGCTTTCGCCGGCTTGTCGCGCTCAGATAAGACAGAAAAACGAGTTTTCACTTGCAAGCTTTTTTTCCCGGCGACCGCGTGTAACTGTGAATGGCTGTAACATTTCCTCCCCTCCATCGCTTTCAGAAACCCAAGCGCCGCGCCACACGTCTCACATCCAGGCGGACTAAGAAAGAGTCACGTGACCTGCGAGCTCTGGCGAAGGAGACGTACGTATGGACGCCCAAACACACCAAGGTGGTGAGGGACTTGGTCCGACTGCACTACAAGAACCATCAACAGGTACTCATGAATTGTGACGTGATATGACGTGACGTGACGCCGCTTTGATATAAACAACTACTCGAAGCACTTGAAAAATAGGCCAAATACTCGACTAAACCTCTAAACTAGAAGTAATCAAAGATTAGTAAAGTGCATTCGACGAGAGATGTTATCAATTGTGCGTTAGGACCGCAAGTCGTAAAACTGAAATGAAACAAAATATTGTTGACCGAAGATAGCTTGGTCAGGTTTTTCGGTTCGTATAAATTATAACACGGCTACACAATGTACTGATAAATAGCGCCAAGCATTTTTGACAGCTAAACGTCGAATGAATAGCTAAAGATACGCTTACCTTGGGTAAAAACATGCCCAATATCCGAAAATCTCAGTCTAAATCCGAGTGAAGCCAAGCACTTCGGATACAAACTGCAATATTTTAGGGTAAATTCTCGTCGCGACGCGCGACGAGAATTTACCCTATCCGGTCTACCTGTGGTTAAGCACCAGCAATCTCAGCATAGTGTTGAGGCTGAACCGATCGAATCGCTTAAAAGCACCCAGGATCCAGAACGATGACACCGGAAGTTCGATCCGGTTTACCTGTGGTTAAACATCAAGTCGAGGCTGGACCGACCGAAAATTGCTCAAAAACACCCAGCATCCAGCGAAACCGACACGATTAATAGGCATTCTCCTTCTGCGAATGCAAATAGGCACTTTGCTTCTAACGAATTTCCTGAAACTTCGTTAACACGGACTTCGTTAACCAACTGACTTCAATATGATTAACGGAGTTTCCTTAAAAAATACCAGCAACTTTTTTTTGTGCAGGGTTGATCTCTCAAGGAAGGGGTCCATTTAAGCTCAGATATTATTAAAAGTATTAACGGTAATGGAGATCAGATAATGTGACATATTGCCAAAAGATACCTGCTTATATTCTCCAAGATTGGAGTTCATAGGGAGTATATTTTTAAAGTTTTAGACAAAAATATATTTTTGCGAAATGCGCTCTGACTTTTGCATGAGTCACCTCAAGGGCATCATTGATACAGTGAAAACGTGGAATATCTCATTGCTATTCCGTCTCTTTCATCGAGCAGAACTACCAGCTTATCTCAAAGTCGATCGCGGAGGAGTGGACACTAATGGAGAGAGACTTGACACGAGAGCGAGGCTTGTGGGGTCCACCACGTGGGTCTCGCCTGGACAAGTGGGCGCTGGATATGGTGGAAGGTGAGAAGAGAAAAGGAAATCGCTATCAGCAATCATGGGATCATTGGTCTCTCTCCATACAACATGATCTCGAACTTAAAATTATCAACAATTGTTAGATGGCCTTAAAATGAGGATTATCATCATTTGGGGGACATGACTATATTCCAATTATCTTCGTTCTATATAACTATCAATGGAACGAAGCAATGTGTATAAATGAACATGATCCTAAACAGTCCGAACCAAAAACAAACCAACCCCTGACCCTTAACAGCGCTTGATACAAGTGTACTACTTCAATCTTCAACCATGCCACCAGATTGATGATAAGCCTCAGTTTAATTAAGGCAACTTATCAATTGATGTGATCCTCATTTTAAGTTCGAGACCATGTTGCTTCATAATACCGCACACGAAAACGCGGCATGCGTAGTTTCGTAATCAAATTCCGAGCTTTCGCTGAGTTTCAAAAAGAAGCCGTAGATACACGAGAAAAAATCCGTCACCGTTACCTCCAATCAGTAACCCCTGGCGCCAACAAACGGTAGATCCTTCATATATGGTACACTATAGTGTCCTCCGTACAAATATCTCCCATATTATAGGACGAGGATACATGGCACTATAGTGTACCATGTATGAAAGATCCAAGTAGCAAAAATGATCCAACATCCTGAGTCCAGAAGAGGCGCATTTGCATGCTGGTGAGCCTGAAAAGCTAGAATTTCTAGGTTGTTTATTATTGTGAAATGAGGTCCCAAATACTAGTGGTACTAAACACGTTAATATTTTCCCAGGGCCTCATCGAATGCGTAAGAAGATGTGCCGTAATGAGCTGTTTTATGTCCATTATCCCTACGACCCCAGAGCATCTTCTAGAGCGGTACGTTGTAAGCAGCACATTTGTATGAGTATACCTAATCAAGCTCTGTTCTTTGCTTACCAGCGAGTCTCGGTAGCGTAAAATCGGACTACATTTTCGGCTTCTTTTGGTCGTCAAACCAACGGGTTAATAAAGATAGTCATGTTGTGTTTAGTGCCCCGTAGCGACCGCATATTCCACGGAACGGCATAATGAGGACAATACAGAAATAACAGGCCGCGAACTCTTCAGGCAGTAAAATAAATAAAATAAATATTTGCGACCGACAGAACTTGCAGCTCGTAAGCTGAATTACGCTGAGTCCCAACGGTGCCACTGGCAGCCAAGCGGTCATAAGCACAGACACTAAGGGTAGTCACTGCCAGAGGGTGGTCACTGCCAGTAATCGCTAGTTCAATGCCAAATGCCTTCTATCAATCGCAGCTGAGGAGGGGCTAAAGTTACTTTGTTATCACCTACAGAAAGCCATCAAATACAAGAAAGCAGCGAGTTATGACAGTAAGCCTTACTACATGTTGAGAGGGAAGGCGTCCCAGGATGTTGGACCACTTGAAGCAGTTGCTCAGCAACAGCAAGGTATGTATACTGTTTACAGGGGAACTTCTGTTCAATTTGTGGTGGCCTCCATCAAAGCAGAGTCACCCCTTATCTTTCGTGATGTCTTCTAGTCCCTGAGCGCAATTCTTGTCAAGAAGACAAGAAAGAATGTCCGCTTTTATCTCGTGTTCCCTTCTAAGCAAGGTTGAATTCCCTTTAAGGTTGAATTTGTCTCTTCAAAATAAGTCATTCGGTTCGTTTGTTGTGCTTCATCTTTTCGGCACTGAACATAAAATGGTTGCACAATTTCCTCTAAGCAAATTACCCAGTTAGATCTCCCGTGTAACTTTGTGACCAGTAAGGAAACAAACAGGGTTGCATTTTCCCTTAGTTTGTTATATCTTGCTTTCTCTTTTAGCTCCTGAACGAAAGAGGATTTCGCTCTTTTATGAGACTACTCAGTTTGTTCCCTGGCGTTATCTCTTAGCCACTATCTAAAGGAGGGTCACAACTATAAATCCGAGAAACATTTGTAATACAAAGCCTTGGATTTTTACATTTTACTAAATGGCAAAATTGTGTTATGTGTTAGTCTAATTTCTTTCTCAAGACATTCTGGCTTCGTGCTTCAACTGAATATCTTTGCTAAATTGCACAATATTTTACTAAATACAGTAAAAACCCGCATAGAAGAATAAGTGGATTAAGAACACTCAGGCTGAAATTTGGTCAAAAAGGTACATTAGACATAAGAACACGTGCAGCCTTAGCCGCGTTAGCTTATCGCCACAAAGTAAGTGTGGTCACTTGTAGCACATACTAAGTTTGTTATACTTCATAATCTTCCAGCTACTGAGGAAGAGAAGAAGACCACTTTCTCTCGAGCAGTGTCTGCCTACCTGGATATGTCACTACAGAGGCCAACGAAGAATCGGAGGTTAGATATGCATCTTTTACTCCTCAGAAAATTCGTTTCATTACTGCTACCATTCCATATGTTGCTCATATATTGTATGTTCACGTATTGTATTTTTAGGTCGATAATCAGACGATTGTAAAACTCCTTGAGGCTGGAGAGAAGGTAAGGGACTCATGCGACAAGAACTACAACATCAATACCATCATCAACAAAACAATAATCATAACAACAATATAAACATTCTCAACAAGAGCAACAATAATGATATCAACAATATAAACATCCTCAACAACATCGTCATCAACAATAACAAAAACAACAACCTCAACATAAACAACAGGAACAATAATACTAACATCGATATAAACATCCTCAACAACAACATCGTCATCAATAAAATTGCACACAAAGAACATACAGTTAGTATTTTTTTGTACAAGCTTATGATTTGTTCCTGTTAAAATAAAGATTATCTGTCTCTATCTAATAACAACAGCAACATCATTACCAACAGGAACAATAATAATAACAACAATATAAACATCCTCAACAACAGCAACAATAATAATATCAACAATATTATTATTCCACAACAACATATTCATCATCATCAACAACAACAACAGCAACATCATTACCAACAGCAACAATAATAACAACAACTCTTTAATCAAACTTATGCCACCTTAGCTAAGATGCGCATTCCATACCAACTAGCCCATGAGGTTAAGACCACAACATTTCACACAACCTTTTTTTATCCTCTGCTTTTTCTATCGTATCAGTCTGGGCTAGAATTTTCCAAAAAAACGTAGACTGAAATCATGCCCATAGGTATTTCCAAGCTTAAAGGCGTTATGTTATTGGGAGCCTGAGTTGGATAGACTTTTCCTGAGCCTGCCTTTGTAGACATTGTATCTGAAGGTAACGCTTCCTGGTTGTCTTGCCGCAGATCCGTTCTATGTATCGCTGTGCGCGTGTGCAGGGTCTCGACACGGCCGAGGGCCTCTTCCTGTTTGGCAAGGAGCACTTTTATGTCGTGGATGGTGTCACTTTACTATCAACGAAAGAAATCAAAGACATTGATTCCCTCCCTCCACGGTACGTCCTGCCACGAACGCGCTTGTTTGAAGTGTCTGTCTATTTTCATTATTGAGGGTGCACAGAAGTCTCAGTTAGGACACGTTAATGCGTCATTAGTTAGGACACGTTAATACGTCATTAGAACATCGTTTTAGTTGCGGATTAATGGAGCGGTGTTCACGATTTTAGCACACTTTGGTGATGTAAAACACATCCAGATAACTAATGGATAGCCAAAATACTAGTCTAGGTTTGTTCAATGGCCCTTTAACTACAAAGCTATAATGATTTCAGGCTTCATGGACTTATTGCACAGCGGATGGAAACGGATTGTAATAATGCGTTTTTGAAATCTTGTTGGGATGAACAGTTTTCAAAGTTTGAAGTTACATCAAAATTTGCATGAAAACAGGAAGTCTTGCCGATAGAACTTACCTGCATTGCTTATTAATCTAATATCAAATGATATAAGTGATTTGGGGATGAGTACATATGCAAATTTAGAGCTGTATTTGCGAATTTATTCAAATTAAACCATGACACAGCCCCTTTAAGATAAGCATCACCTGATGTTCTCTCAATAGACCTTTTTCCAAAATGGCCGCCGCACATTTGCAGGTCTTAAATTTAACTTACTAAAAATGAAAAACTGGCACTAGAAAGAGTATCCTCACATTAGTAATCCTTTAAATTTTCGTTATGCCAAATGCCATGTCGGCTGAGAAATCAGAGTCTGAAAACTGAAAATTTTACAGAGATTTGTATGAGGCATACCCCCAGTCATACAAACGTCTGTAAATTTTCAAATTTTCAACTTTCGTTTTCTCGGAAGATATTGGATATAATGCAGCGAAATTTTGTAGTTTTACTAAAGTGATGATGTGTGTTCTAGTGCTGGTGTTCATTTTTAACAAAAATCGATTTGAATTTTCGGCGGCCATTTTGGAGAAAGGTCTATTGATTCTGTCAACTGTTCTGTCAATTCAAGTCTACTTGACCAGAGTCAACAGTAAACACCCGCATAATAAAAACGATTTCAGGGTCAGCCTCAATAGACCTATATATATATTGTAAGGTTCTTATAAAACAGGTATCTAAAATGACAAATTTCAGCCAGTTGTTCTTAATCCATTTGTTCTTATATGCGGTGTTTACTGTACTGCGTCCTCCTAACCGTCCCACCCGTTTTGATTTTAGAACACACGATCCTATTATCCCACGCAGCTCTCATGACATTACCAAGTCTTGTAGCAAGGAAAGAATGTAAGTCAAATAAGACATGAGCAGCATTAGGGACCATTTCAATACAAAACCATTTTAGTGTGTCATACGTTTAGCTAACTGAGGGGTGTGTTGTTGCAGAAGGAGTCAGCAACATTACATCAGTTAACCATTCCACTACTGGCATGCAATGTGTGCTTCATGGATCTCCCCCGGATACCTCCGCCCAATACGTGCAGTGCGTGCAGATCGGTTACTAAAGAATGTAAAACGCACGCCTTTGCTGACACGCATGACTTGGTTTCATGCGCGTATATGTCTTTGGTTTTGAATCATTTTGGTTTCTTCGGAGAAGCCAAAATTGTCTTACTAGCTCTAAACTGCGACCGAGAGGCCGAGAAAATAATTCTCCACACAAGAAAGTCGATGATTTCCGAATACTTTGCTCATCGTTGTGTGACTTCATCATATTGCGTGACACAGGTGCAGCAAATGGGCGTATGAAGACATCAGGGAGGTCCACAAGAGGCGATATCTCCTCCAGGTGAGCGTGACACCAAAAATAGTGTGCCTCTTTCCGTGTTACTAAATATAAATTGACCTAGAACGCCGACTAGCAAGTTGCCTTTGTCTTATTGTATCTGACGCAACCCTTTAGAAGAGCTAGAGTTTGGTCATTGTTCCTTCCCCTTTCCTTTCCTCTTCATTTTCCTTGTCCTATTTTGTTATATAGACATCTCATACGAAACTACATCCGGGACCCGAGTGGCGTATTTTCCACCTGAGTGGCGTATTTTCCACTAGTGAGGATATTCGTAAAAATAAACGCGGTTGGAGATCGATTTTGTATCATATTTTATAGTTTTTCTATAGCAGCGCCCTAGATGCGCTCGTTCGTAAAGAAGTATTGTTCTTGCCACTCGGAAATAAAACTCATATCTTCACGCCACTGTGTAATATCCTCTACATACTATCATATTATACTTTATATCCCAGTGATCAATTTTAACGCGCGCTCATTGGTTGAAACGTATCACGTGGTGCATTTTTACAGGACAGATATCAGACGATATTGTCCGTCGGAAGTGATATCCGTCCTGGGAGAAATGTTTTAAGCAAAAACAGGATATTTTCTGTTTAAAAAATAATGGAAAACAAGCAACCAAGGTTTTTTTCTAAGAATGTTGATGAAATACGGAAATTGGTAGCTGAGGCGACACCGGAAAACACAAAAAAGTCAACTAAACAGGCCGTGAACGTTTTGAATGGTTTACTACAAAGTTGTTAGTTTTTTGTTGTTGTTTCAATCCAAGTTAATTCGGTTTGACATTCGCGAAAAAAATGAAAGAACTAAACAAAAAAGAGCAAAATGACGATAAAATAATTGTTTTTAAACTTACTTTTTGTCGTAGTTTGGCAAATAGAAAAACAACTTGCAATCAGCTCAACCAAAATTCAACCACTTCGAGTGTAGTCCAGCAAGCCGACTTCCAAGTTCGGTCAGCAGCGCTAAATTTTTCCAACTCTGCATTTCACGGCTGGATTTATACTTCAGTTCACAGCAGAACAATTAATTAACAGTCTGGCAAGGAATTAGACCCGAAATCTGGGCTACATTTCTGTAGAAAAGCACTCGGGAAAGCACTAGAACTTGTGCGTTGTAAATTTGTTTTGTGAATTCGCTCTGATTTCTTCTAGCCCCACGTTAGGGTTTGATTGACAGTTTTTGTGTCAACCAATCACAGCTCGAATAAAAATATCTTAGCCAATCACCGCTTACGATTTGCCTTTTCGCGCCATACTGCAGTTTAGTGGTTTTCTCACGTTCACAATGTTTTTTTCTCTCTCGAGTTTTTCATTGAAGTCGCTAGGATATAAAATGAATAAACCCCTTCTTGGCTTGCTGTAATATCGGCGGATAATGTCCGCGGATGAAAAGTGGTCCTCAAAATTTCACAGTTGCCCTCGAAGCTTCGCTTCTCGGCCAACTGTTCATTTTTCGTACCATTTTTCATCCTTCGACATTATCCGCCGATATTACAGCCGCCAGAAGGGGTTTATTTAGTAAATACTTATCATTTCACTTACCCTCTTACTGGTAATTGTATTGCGTCATTTCAGCAAACTGCTCTTGAAGTGTTCTCGAGTGATGGCCGAAACCATTTCTTGGTTTTCCCTAAACCCGTCAGGAACAAAGTCTATGACAAGTGAGTCACATTGTGGCTGGCCTTGTTTATTCCTTTTGCCTGTTCGCCACCATCTGTCTATATGCCTTTCAAGCTCCATTGGACAGTTGTAGAAACTACATTCCGCCCATATTCGTTTGAGAATCTATACGATTCCTGGCTAAGGGGACCCTATAGTAGTGTGTAACTCCGTATTCAGGGTTCAAAATAGCAGCCAGCTGCCGGTGACAGCCGGCACTTTTTGCGACTTTGTCGGCCATTTTGAGCTCAGAATATAAAAACAAAATCAAAATGATTTAAAAAATTGACAATTGTGTGGAAACGAGAATCAAATTGTTTGTGAAAATGCCCAAAATCGATTGCAAATTGTGTAGCAAGTTTGCGGAAGGTGCAGAATTGCTCTGTGATGCGTATAACCATTACCACATATTGTCAATGCACTGGAATATTATCTGTGTCCGTTTTCGTACAGGCTATGTTTGATACTAGTGCTCACGAATCCTACAAATTTGAGCAGATTTTGAACAATTATTTTGAACCATCACCTTAAAAATGTGGATTTCCAGGGTACACCTCAAGTAAACTGTCACTCTAGTGTGGAACTGCCAACTGAGGATTTCCACAGTTCGTAGCTGAAACCGTGTCCTCGCGAGTGGTTGCATATGTTCTACTTATGACTGTTCAATGCGCGTTTTCCTGTTTCTTGTTATAAAATTTGCCGAATATTATTATTGTGGATTTTCTGTAGACCTTATACAGTAGACAAGTACCTGTATTTTGTGCCATTGTTTAGGCTGGTTACCACTGCGCCTACTCTTCTTGAAAGCGCGGCAGAGTCCGTGTCTGGGATGAAAGAGACACTGATGTGGAAGCGGGGTACGTAGTTTGTGAGGACTTTTTAATTCTCCTTCCCTTACTTACCATGATAGACAAGACACTTCATGTTCTTTCTTACTCATTGCAGTCTAAGCCTCATCAACACTCTGATGGGCGAGCGATCTGTCACGCAGCGCTGGGAGGTAGGTCACGTTCCAGCTTGAATCCTGAATCTGGAATCTTCAAATATTTTAGCATGTTGTAAAACCTCAATGTATTTTTCTCGTTTGCAACCGTTCTTTTCTTTCTTCTTCTTCTAAGCGGGGAGAGATCACGAACTTCCACTACTTGATGAACCTGAACACCCTTGCCGGGCGATCGTATAACGATCTCATGCAGTATCCGGTCTTCCCGTGGGTACTCGCCGATTATGACTCGGAGGTAAGCCTTAGTATGTTGGAAATTTAGACTTAACCAGCGCTCTGGTAATATTTAGAACTGAAAAGTTGAATTGGTGAACGCCAGGTAAATTGACACCGCCTACCGCTCACCGAAAGAGACTCCTGCAAAGAGGCATCTGCGTGCTGCATGCCTGGGTCTGTATCTGTCTTTCTTTACTGTACATCTCAAGGAGTAGATGAAAAACAAGAAGCAGAGGCCCCAGTGTAGAGCATTAGGGAACTCCATGTCGATTGCTAAACGGATATGACAGTGAGCTGTTGACGTACTTGAAAGCCAAATAGTGTATTACATTCCGACAGTTTTTAACTTTACCTCCTGATATTACAGAAATTGTGTTTTTGTGGAAAATCAAGTGACCATTTGTTACTGATGTGACAGGAACTGGACTTGACAAACCCCAAGACCTTCCGCGACTTCTCCAAGCCAATGGGTGCGCAGGGCGAGAGTCGCCTGGAGCAAGTTCTCAAAAGATACCGAGAGTGGGACGACCCAACTGGTAAGATCTTTGTTATCTTTGTTTCGGGCCGCATCCTCCGTTTTTGTTTTGTTTTTTGCTTTGTTTGTGTTAGTTCGTTAGTTTGCTTTTTTGTTTTTTTTTTGTTTCGTACGTTGTTTGGTTTAGGGAATGGATTATTCTACTCTTGCCTTTTGAACGTGTCAAGAGGGCTGTTGTTCCAAGGTCACACATCCCAAAAAGCTAGAGGTTAAGGAGAGAGAAAAGACGGCGAGTTCCGACGATTATCTTCCCCACATCCCTCTGTCCTTTACAGTTCAAATCTGAAATTTTCAAGGCAAACAGCTGTCGTACATTCAACTGACAACTGTCCTTTGTGTCTTGCAGGCGAGACACCCCCGTATCATTACGGTACTCACTACTCGTCTGCTATGATTGTCGCGTCATACCTCATTAGAATGGAGCCATTCAGCCAGCACTTCCTTAGGTTACAGGTGAGCATGCGTCAGCTAAGATCACTACTCGTCTGCTATGATTGTCGCGTCATAACTCATTAGAATGGAGCCATTCAGCCAGCATTTCCTTAGGTTACAGGTGAACATGCTTGAGCTAAGAAGACATCACATCACTTCAAACGAATGTACGAAAATATCGGTCGAAGCGTTCTGAGCGGGTTTCCTGTGGTAGTAGAGGAGCCGATTGGGAGCGTCAGAGCTGGGTCGAATATCTTTCGGGTGACGTCATATCTACCTACCACAGAAATACTGCCCAGAGCGCCTGGACACAATCGTTGACGCCTTTGTGACAAAAGAAGACAATGTAGCATGGTTGGGCGGTGGGTCTCCCACCGCTGTGGTCCAGGATTTCTTTCTTTTTTTTCTTTTTCTTTTTTTTTAAACAATATATTGCTACATATTTTGCTCCAAAAGCTCGCGGCTCATCTAGGGGCTTATGTAAATTACAGTTTCTTGTGGTTTTTTAACTCGATACGTACACATTAACATTAATTGATGGCAAAACGATTGGATACACTCTCTCCAGCAGCAAAAATCGATGCATTTCTTTCTGTTCGAGTCGTGATCGAGACAGGTTTATACTGTGGGTTGAACTTACTTCTACTATGTTTCCTTGATCTTTCGAATGAGACAATATGTCCCGTCTGCTCATTGAAGCTATGACTGTTTTATTAACAAGGATACGTTGCCTTATGTTTTCATGACGTGATGATTTGTTATCTTGTGTAGGGGGGCCATTTCGACCTGGCCGATCGTTTGTTCCATTCGGTGAAGGACGCGTGGCTGTCCGCCGCGGAGACAAACATTGCCGACGTAAAGGAACTCATCCCTGAGTTCTTTTACCTTCCAGAGTTCCTCAATAACCAGAACAACTTCGAGTTAGGTACGTACAATGATGGAATTAAAGGAAATGAAGGCGCATGAAATTGTCAGAAATGCGCAGGCATTAAAGGGGCATTCGCACGCTTGCCTGACAAGCAAATAATTCAAATCGCAATCCAATTCTATCCTCTTGATCATAGATAAAAACACTAGAGCGGATTTCAGATGACCGTCGTGTTTGCAATTGGTTTGCTTTCTCATTGGCTGCTTATTTCTATCAACCAATCAAATTGCGAACTAATTACGAGCAAGGAATTACTAGCCAATTGGTTCGGCTCCTGATTGGCTGGGCTGGAAACCATTCAGCAGTAAGTTGTAATTACTCTTGTTTCTGATTGGCTAGTGATTGCACAATTGCGTTTACTTTCACGATGGTCATCTGAAATCTGCTCTATAGATTTGTATTGATTCAACAGTTAAAAGATCATTTAACAAACCTGACTGTTATTTTGGTCATTCCCTGTAAACTTAAATGTATTTTTGGTGATTAGAATTAGACTCATTTTATGACAGGTTGTACAACAATTAAGCGTGCGAGTGCCCCTTTAAGAAGCCTTCTTACAGGCGTTGCATTTTGTTTTTCCTCAATTGAGGAAAACACGGAGTTCGCGATAGCGGCGGCCATCTTCCTCCTTTGGCCGCGCTTGAAAACACAAACAAACGGCTTGCAAACAGCAGCCAGGTAGAAGTCAGAAAAACTATTTGCCTTTGAGCTTTTGAGTTCCATGCACTGATTTTTTTTGAAGGATCTGAAATTTATACATTATCAAACATTTTTTCAGGGGCGAAGCAAAGTGGCGAGGTTCTAGGTGATGTTATATTACCACGATGGGCCAAGAACGACCCAAGAGAGTTCATACGACTGCACAGGAAGGTATAGCAGGGATTACTGGATTACAGAACTGCGATATGCTCGCTAAGTGGTTCGCTAAGTGAACAACAGAACTGACCTTTGAAGTGCAAACTCGACCTAAAAGTACGGTCTGTGTTTTCAACCGTCTTTTCTCCTTAAGCTACGGCTAAACTAGGACACATGTAGCGCGCAACATTTGTGTCCTGCATGTTTCCCCGAGCTAGTGGCTAAACTAAGACCGAACGAGTGTGTCTCGGATACATAAAATGTTGCTTGTCTGGCGAAGACTACACTTCTTTGTGTCCCGGCTGCAAAATTTGTTGCGCGCGACGATGTTTCCCGCGCCGCTAAACCGGGAAACATGAAGAAAATATGTTTCCGGCTACAATGTTGCGCGCTACTTGTGTCCTAGTTTAGCCGGGGATTTCAACTCTAACACTCGCTGTGAGAGAAATAACGACTGAATGCTGAGTGTCCTGGACTTACGTGATTCTCAACATCTTGAGGATGGATGCCAGCTTCTTAATGAACAACAGTGACGGACTCAGGGAAGGTGCGTTATGTGCACCCCATTGCAATACAAAAATGGTTAAAAAGGCAAAATGTAGTCCTAAAGACTAAGTTCTAGTAGCCCTATTGATAAATCTGGCTCTTCAAACCAGAAACGCACCCCCTTTCCAAAAACTTGGATTCCTCCCTATAATATGCGTAATTTTCGGGGAGAAGCGAACTGCAGGTTCAAAGAAAGATTATTGACATCACACTGACATCTTTTGTTTATTTCTTATATATCATAAAAGGTGCCTCCGAGTCCGGCCAAAGCATATTTATACCGCGAACATTAATGATATCGTTGTATTAATGTGTTGTAGGCGCTAGAGTGTGACTTTGTGAGCGCTCGACTCCACGAATGGATCGATCTGATATTTGGATACAGACAGCAGGGTCCCGGCGCTATCGAGTCTGTTAATGTCTTCCACCATCTCTTCTACGAGGGAAACGTGGATATCCATGGTATTGACGATCAAGTCAAGAAAACAGCTACCATAGGGTTCATCAACAACTTTGGGCAGACACCAAAACAGGTAAGAAATAGAGGTATCGTGTACCCACTCGAACCCATGCAGTTCTTCATGTGTCTGAATTAAAATTTAGACGATGAAATTTTGAAGTTAAACCGAGTTTGTGCCTGCGCGGGCCTGAGCGGGACCCCTGAGGTACGCCTTCGACCTCCCGTATCCCGCTGTGGTGTGCTTGCATTCCCAGCGTTTCGAGAGTTGCCAGACATCTGAATTGCCGTAAAAATGCTCCCACTCTGCCCACCCACAAATTTCATCTTGACTTAGGTAAGTATATTCCACTGAGAAATAAGCGTGACAAGTATGGGCCTTTATCACACGGCAGCTATCTTGGATAAATCGTTTGTTCTTGCATGTGCAGCCTCGTCATGATTACGAGTTTCCACGGGGAAAACATAGAATTTTAGTCAAGATGGCTGCCGTGTGATAAAGACCCATTCCCAGTTGGGCGGGGAGCTGTGGCCTGGTGACCATGGTTCCTTGGGAGCGCTTGGTCGAACGGTATCCAAGTGCTCCGATACGTACCTGACCCCAACTTATTGTGAGCTGCACATAGCCTTATGTGTTTTACGTCTTTCGAACAAGACTGTAAGCCGAGGTATCGTCTGCTTCAACTTCTAACCAGCTTCACGTGGACGTAGAAAACCCACTTAGGAAACTCACTATAACTTAGTCCTGTGATACCATCATCAGTGCTCCGTCCTTGACCGCATAACCCACCCCACGCTAATAACCACTCATGTTTGTAAACTGCATCGGCTGCTCAAAGCGCCACTGTATGCAATCTTTCAAGTTCCACGAAA
Source organism: Scolanthus callimorphus (assembly GCA_033964015.1). Lineage (NCBI taxonomy): Eukaryota > Metazoa > Cnidaria > Anthozoa > Actiniaria > Edwardsiidae > Scolanthus > Scolanthus callimorphus. The sequence goes on from JAWWUD010000058.1 coordinate 635,867, forward strand.
AGTTGCAACTCACTCTTCCAATAGTTCATCGCTTTACCACCATTTTGTGTCGTCGATACTTAATGAAATGACCAAACTTGACATGCTGTATCTTAGAATCATGGGCTTGATTTGTCAACTTTAATATCGAAGTGTATCTCATGAGTGATAGATGTTGTTGTTCCTTGTCTATTTAGCTATTCAGGAGGCCACATCCTCAGAAGAAAGTCTTCCGTGCTGCGGAGGCTGATCTTCAACTCAGCACGGGGAATATTATTAATGTAGACAGGCTGTTCTTCCATAACCTCCCTAACCTCGTGCCGTCTGCTCAGCCCGTCAAAGGTACATGCGTCCTTACTGTTCAATAGACAAAATCGGGTAACTGTGTTTACATCTTTTTGCGACCCAATTCGGATCATGTGATGATTCCTTTGGGTGGATACCTTTGTTAGTTCTGCATATACACTCATGTACTCGGTCGAGAGAGAAAAAATAGACAATTGTAACCACCCAAAGGAATCATCACATGATCTGAATTAGGTGGCAACAAGATCTCATCACTGTTAGCCAATTATGACCATTAGCTCTTTTTGTCAGGCGCTCCTAGTTCGGCTTTAGGAACGGGCAACATGCGAATCAGTCTTTGTGGTAGATTTTGCGTTGGGGAAATCACTTGGAGCGACTGCTTTGAATAACAATAGTTGCTTCCTTGTTGACCGGCCCTACGCATACAGGAGAAAGTATTCTTTATAGAACTTATCTGAACAGTGTCCTACAGGCAGTCCTGTCCACCAAGGGGATACCTGTTTGCGCATTAAATATTCTATAATCACAGATGTCAGAAAAGATGATAGTAACACTGGGTTCGTATGCGTCCTGGAAATCCTGGATTTTCATTTCCTTCCTGGAAAGTCCTTGAAAGTCCTGGAATGTAAAGGAAAATCCTGGAAAACTTCTGGAAAAATGTTTCAACTCAGATGATGTTGAATGAGTCAGTTTCGCGAATCTTATTTTGGGCTGCAAATTATGACATTAGCTCTGTTATCATACTGCAACAAGAGTGAAGAAAAAAATGGAAATTGCCTTAGATCGGTCCATCGGTGTTTTTTTTTCTGGGGTGGGGGGCATTTGTACCCCATAAAAACTCCTCCAAAACCATGGATTTTTGTCATTCAGAAAGCGCACGAACCCTGGTTACAGTATTCTTAGCTTTAACTCTGTTGTTTTCATTTACAGAATTGAAGGGACCTGTTGGTCATATTATTCAATCTGACAAAGGCATGCTGGCAGTAGAAAGAAACAAGGTATCTACAGAGGCAGAGCGGGAATGATATCTGGTGATCCGTTTATTTTACAATTGTTATTTCTCAAACCTTTTTTGAGAAACAAACATTTGTTACCTCCCTGGCATAACTCATCCAATTTGTACAGGGTCTGCACCAGACTACATGAGACTAGTAAAAAATATGCAAGAAAATGTTCATTTTTGTGTTTATTAAAGAATCACCTCTCTCTACGTTTAGACCTTAATAACTAAAGCTCATATCCTCCAAATTTCATCAAAATTTAGAATGTTATATTTGGCTATAAGGACAACTAATATCTTGAGCTTATATATTCTGAAACTGCGAAACTAGAAACTCATTTACATCTACAGCCATTTAGGAACACACGTTCTATGCGTTCAAGCAACGAGTCAGTTGTGCATAGTCAATCAAACAATTTGAGCGAATTAGGTCGTTGCGCTATTCCGTCTATACTGCAGAAAAACTAGATAAACGTCCCTGACTATACAATACTCACTGTTTTTTTTTTTTTTTTTTGCTTTTTAGGTGCTGGTTCCTCCACATTACGCTCGCTATGTAGCATGGGGCTTTGGGGATTTGAGCATGCGCATGGGACTCTATGATACTGAGAAGGTAAGAGTTTTCATCGTTTGTTTGTTTGTTTCTTTCTTTCTTTCTTGATGTGTTGTGTTTGTTTGTTTGTTTATTTGCTTGCTTGCTTTCTCATTTTCGAATTGTTTTTTTTGTCTGCTTATTAGCAGATTTCAGATATTTCAGATTGGTAATCACTTTGGAATTGGAATTGGTGTATTCACTTTGTGATTTGGTTTCACTAGAGTCATGAAATGCGTTCCATTTAAACTTCGTTTGTCTGGTGGTTTGTTTGTCTGCGCGTTCCGTTATTCGAATGCTGTTGTTGTTTCGTTTGTTTCTTTTAGAGTATTGAAATACTTGTATTGTGTTGTTCTATAGATTGTAAATGTGTACGAGAATTTCCACATAGGACAAGTGCTTTGCGCGGCCTGTCCTGATTCTCGGACACTCATCACAGGTGGTACAAGCACGGTAAGGCACTACCTTGTCATACTATTCTGGTTTTAGAGTTTATTGCAAATGAAGCTAACAACAAATCAAACTGTGTCATTGAATCTCAACCCTCTTGATCTAAATCAACTCTTGTATTTGGTATTATGTTCTTCGTCTAGATTGTATGTGTGTGGGATATGGTCAAGCCTGTTGGACGAGACAGGAAACCGCAGATTATCCTACACGAGGTAACCACTGTTTCCATCAGCTGTCCCGACCTGAACTTGCACTGTAAATTTGTTTGCATTTTTTAATCCATTTGAGTGTCTATGAGGACGATAACTTGCTAATAATCTTCTCTTTGCTGCCTTCCTTCAAGTGCGAGTTTGTGATTCGCTGTGTTCCATTTTTCCTAAATCGGTAATGCTGCCTACTAGCTGCAATGCCATTGGTTTCTTCAATAACTAGAAATTCTTACAGGTTGTTATTGTCTTTAGGTGTTGTATGGCCATCAGTCCACTGTCACGTGTCTTGCCGTCTCTACTGCATACAACCTCATCGTCAGTGGCTCAGAGGTATAGAATAATCACTACTGCCGGTGTCGGACAGGGGTCCGAATGTCGGACAGATCTTACTTAGCCAGTTAAACATTATTACAATTTAATCGTTTAATTTCGCAACGCTGGCATTCCCTTGGCAGAAAAACGCGGCTGCTTTATACGTTCTCACAAACGTTGAACCGCCTGGCACATGAACCAACCACCTGCTGGAGACCTTGTGATACGGATTTATTTATTCTCGTCCTCAATCTAATATATAGATTTAGCCACTGGCTAAAAGCGGAGCTCCTGGTTATAAGATTTTCTGTGTGAATGAAAGGGATTCCCATGTGTTCATGGTTGCTTTAGAGTCTTCCCTTCACGAGATATTAATTTTTCAAGCATAAATGACGTCAACGATGACGTCACATCACGTGACCACCTCATTTCGCTCATCTGGTGACCTAGACTACAGTACCAAAGTTTGGTTGTTTTAGAGTCTTCCCTTCACGAGATATTGATTTTTCAAGCATAAATGACGTCAACGATGACGTCACATCACGTGACCACTTCATTTCGCTCATCTGGTGACCTAGACTACATTACCAAAGTTTGGTTGTTTCACGAGATATTCATTTTTCAAGCATAGATGACGTCATCGATGACGTCACATCACGTGACCACTTCATTTCGCTCATCTGGTGACCTGGATTACATTACCCAAGTTTGGTTGGTTTAGAGTCTTCCTTTCATGAGATATTCATTTTTCAAACGTAGATGACGTCATCGATGACGTCATATCACGTGACCACCTCATTTCGCTCATCTGGTGGCCTAGACTACACTACCCAAGTTTTGTTGTCTTAGAGTCTTCCCTTCACGAGATATTGATTTTTCAAGCATAGATGACGTCATCGATGACGTCATATCACGTGACCACCTCATTTCGCTCATCTGGTGGCCTAGACTACACTACCCAAGTTTGGTTGTCTTAGAGTCTTCCCTTCACGAGATATTGATTTTTTCAAGCATAGATGACGTCATCGATGACGTCATATCACGTGACCACTTCATTTCGCTCATCTGGTGGCCTAGACTACACTACCCAAGTTTGGTTGTTTTAGAGTCTTCCCTTCACGAGATATTGATTTTTCAAGCATAGATGACGTCATCGATGACGTCATATCACGTGACCACTTCATTTCGCTCATCTGGTGGCCTAGACTACACTACCCAAGTTTGGTTGTTTTAGAGTCTTCCCTTCACGAGATATTGATTTTTCAAGCATAGATGACGTCATCGATGACGTCACATCACGTGTCCGTGTTACATCACCCCCCTTGTGGCATAGACAAAATATCCCAAGTATGGTTGTCTTAGCATGTTCCCTTGAGGAGATATAATTTTTTCTTTGCATACCACAGGGTTCCCATGTGTACACGGACGGACGGACGGACGACGGACGGACGGCGTACGCTATAGGTTTAATACCAGAAAAATAAAGAAAAAATCATATCTCCCGAAGGGTAGCTTCTATAGAAGCCAAACTTGGACAAAGTTTCAAAGACCATAAGAGGAACTCTACACCAAAGTCACGTGCCCTTACGTCATCAATGACGTCATCAAAATGATCCATAATGCCCGTGACGTTCAAAAATCAACTCGATAGTATACTATACGTTTTTCCCTTAGGTATGGAGCTCCGCTAAAAACGCATGACTAAATGAATCAAACTATTCATTTTCAAAGCGATATTAACTTCGTGCTCATTATTTGCTATATTTCCCCTTCAATCAGGACCAGACATGCATAATCTGGGATCTGAACAAGTTGAGCTATGTCACACAACTTCCAGGTCACGCTGCACCAATCACTGCCATCGCAATCAACGACTTGACGGTAACGCAACCCACTGTTGTTTGTGTCACTTGCATTTGCTTTCTATTCATATTATACAGCTACTTGTAGGCGGTAGAGGATGAAAAAGCCGCAGTTTTGGGTTTAACCGCCATCTTTTTTTTTTTTTTTTTTTGCGCGGTTTGGACAAACCAACATGGCGGTTGCGATTTAGAAAAATCGACTTCCATCTTCAGGCGACAGAGTGGAAATGACCAAAAATGAAATGTCTAACTTCGCCATATTTTAATTTATAAAATAATTTAGATAGTACGCGCGCTCTGATTGGCTTAGAGCCATGTTTGCATTTCCCTGTGCAAACATGGTTGTGACGTAACACTTGAGTGATTGGCGAGCCGGTAATTTCACAAGTTTTACTTTTAGAAAAAAGTAACATGTTTTAGGCAAAAACATTTATTGAGAAATTAATATTACTTGGGTAGGCATTTGACAAAGCACATTGAATTCACATAAAGCATGAGACTCGTAAAATAACCTTGTTTTCGCTTCTTTACCTGAGCTGTCAGAGTTCGACAGTCACAAGTCTGACAGTTCGGCAGTCTCGTTTTGTAAATCTTAACTAATTCTGCCTCTGGATCCTCGAATATTAAATGTTTGACAAGCCCAGAAGGTGCAAATAGGTGGATTCCTTTCTTCTTTGCCATGTTTGCCGTAAATAAAGCGTTCAAATTCGCTCTTCGCTGCTAAAGCATCAACAGTTCCGCTGCCAAATATGCAAGTTCTTGCTCGGGAGAGATTTTGTTTCGGCTTCATAAACGAAGAAACTCGGCCAACACACATATGTAAAGCAACGGCTTCTGTACTCAAGTCTTCTGTTCGCCTTCTGTCATAATTATTTTGTATTTTGAATGGAAGATAGGCTCCATTTTAAGCCACGAATGTCATTTTAAAACCACTTCGCTTGCCGCCATCTCGGAAAACTTGCAGTCCGATCAGAGATTGACAAATCGTGCGATAGAAGAAGCGCTCTGATTGGCTGATGCAGCCTTTTCATCTGTATGGAGAATTTAGAGTCTCATCCGCTTCAAAACCTTACTATATATATTCTACGCGCATTTTATTTTTGTAGATAATTATTTTATAAAACAAATAAAACACAGTTCCCGTGACTGCACTTGCTTATGCAAACCTCGATGTGGTTTGGAGAATTCTCGAGCAGGTGCAAACACTCGCCTGCGGCTCGTGTTTCCACTGATCTGCTCTCGAATTCTCCCAACCACATCTCGGTTTGCATAAGCCTGTGCAGTCACGGGAACTGTGTTTATTTGTTAAATATAAGCTCAAGATTCTGTATACAAAGAGTTTCTATGACCAAAAGCTTAATTCCAAATTTTCAAGAAATTTGAAGAATATGAATTTTAGATATTATTGAACAAAATTTGCAGAATTCCTGATCAAAGTACTAATTCTCCCATAAAATGGTTCAAAAACCAAAGTTGAAAGCGTAATATCTCAAAGGCGGATTCATTAGAAAAAAGTCATTTTTGATATTTTGTTTTTTATCAGGCAAGGAGTCTGTATGCAAAAAATCAAGCTTGTCTGAGCTAACCTGATCTTATTATTTGAAATTTAGTGATCTAAGCAGGTCATTTCCGCTCTGTCTCTTCAGGCTACATTGTTCCTTTTAAATTTGAACAGTGGAAATGTCACATGCTGTAAGGAGCCAGGGAGATGCTGCGTTCTGATTGGTTGAGCTACTAGAGTAGCGAAAAGTGTCGAATTTGAAAGCCAGAAAATGGCAAATGAACAGACCAGAAAACGTTTCTGGCTATACAAATTGACCTACTAGTGTTATTTGACTAAAACAGTTATTCCCCTCATGGCCTCTGAGTCTATTGCCCATTCGGCCTTCGGGCTCGAGGAATAATTGTTAACTGAATAACCTCGCAGCAATGTTTACCTCGCTTCAGTCAAGGACAATTATGAACGTGATTATGAAAGTGATTTTTTCAGCCGTGAGCCTTTTGTTGCAACGTGATCGATCCTCCAAAAGCACGGCAAATATTAGACTTGTTTCTCACTCAACTTGTAATATTTGTAGAATAATCAAATAATACATTTTAAACCCTTATACCGCTTTGTTAAGAAATCTGGGCATACTAGAGTTCACTAAGTTTTCAATACGGGCTTACAAGAGTTTTTCACTGAGAAATATATTCCTGAAGTGACGCGAAACAGAGATTTGAGCATCGCTAGCCAATCAAGTCACAGGATAGCGTAAATGAGATACGTTTACATCTACTACCGCATAATGACTCCACGAAGGGTGACTTGTGTTGGTGATACAGTGTTTCATTTGCTCATTTAATCTTCCAGGGTGATATCGCTACCTGTGCCGGAACTCATCTCTACATCTGGTCCGTCAATGGACAGCTGATAGTGAAGGAGAACACCGCACTACAGACCAACAATCACATTCAGTGTTGTGCTATGTCCGAGGTTAGTACGCCACTGTCCCAATGGATATAAAATTATCCTTGGTGTGTTCAAAGGTAGTAGTATGCTAAGTCCGAGATTTGTACGCCAGTTACCCAGGTAAAAAATATTATCCCTTCGGTGTCCGAGTACTGCGTTAGAGGGGATTTCATATGACTGTAGAGAGACGTAATTACACCAGTTCTGAACAAAACCCATAGGAGTAATTACAAAGTAATTGCGAATTACTCCTATGTAACCAAGGCCAGTAACCAAGGCTGAAAACATCCTTGGTGTGTCCAAGGCAACAATATGTAGTACTACGCTTTTCCCGAGGTTAGTACTTCCTTGGTCTGCCAACAAAGTAGTATGCTTTATACTATAACGCGCGCGTTTCTCGAATTCTGATTGGCCCTCAGCCGTTGGTACATAAAAGTATATACCACGGAACGCGCCATCATCAGCGCGCGGTTTGGCCGAGCGCGCGCGCTGTTTTTGTATTTATTTTTTCCTTTTTGTTGTGGTATAAAAGAAATGTCCTCTGTTTTTTCCGTGGTATGTCCTCTTATAAACCACGGAAAAACGTAATGAAGTGGTCAAAATGTACTGCGGACCAACTCGGCTGCGCCTCGTGAGTCCGCAGTACATTTTGACCACGTCAGTCCGTGGTGTATAAGAGGACATACCATGGAAAATCAGAGGACATTTGTTAAATGTCCGAGGTTAGGACGTTAGCTACCCAGGTGAAAAAATAGTATCCTTGGTGAGTAACAACTCATCAACTCGGCTGCGCCTCGTGAGTCCGCAGTACATTTTGACCACTTTATTACGTCATTCCGTGGTGTATAAGAGGACATACCACGGAAAATCAGAGGACATTTATTAAATGTCCGAGGTTAGGACGTTAGCTACCCAGGTGAAAAAATAGTATCCTTGGTGTGTACAAGACAACAACATGTAGTTGTACGCTTTTTCCGAAGTTAATACGTCAGTTGCCAAACTAAAAAATATTATTATCACCCTGGTAAAAAAGACTCTGCTGTCCAAGAACATTTAGTACTCTGCCATCACGTTAGTAACCCGGTTACTTAGGTACATAATGATTACCTAAATTACCTCGAACAAATTATTAACCATTGTGGATCCATTTTTCAGCTCTCCAGCTGGGACGAGAAAAATGTGATTCTCACTGGCTCATTAGACGGCGTTGTCAAGGTAACAGTACTGACAGTGTCTATTACTCCATATATACCCTTGATTCATTGAGATTAATAATCATTTAGTGACATTCTGTCATGCATGGTATTTTCTGGCTAACGAGAGAGGAGGAAATTCATAAATGCCATAGCTCCACAACCACAGCCTGCATACTAAGCTACCTTTTTTCAGATGTGGGAATTGAGTTTTACAACGAAGCCGAGAAAAAGACAGCGAAGCAAAAGAAGAGATCGACGCTCTCTGCATCTGAGAAGAGTACCTCTGAGTCGAGTTCTCCTGGCAAAGATGTACCTCCTGGCGAGAGCGCGACCCACACGACAACTGAGGAGCCACAAGAACGAGACGTAGAGAAAACTAATGAAGCGGAGCCTCGGTGTGATGAGTCCCAAGAAAGGATCATGGGAGGGGAGGGTGAGGTCGAGAGGCCGAGACTAGCGTCCAAGATCAGTCAAGGGTCTTCAAATCTTGACGAGGAGTATGTGATTATTGATCCGAGAGAGAGAAACGACACAGAGACGAAACCCGAACCTGGTAGGAGTTTAGCAGTCTCAATCAGCTTTCATACTGTATGTCAATTATGTATTTAGCTTGTTGAGCTAATTGGGGACACTGAATACAGTACTGAGCTCATATTTTCCCATTTGTTGCCTATTTCTCAAGGCAAATCGATTTTGATAGAAAACGTTTAATACTGAGGTTATTCCTATTTTCTGCTACTTTTAACCTTTTAATCATAACCTGTGGATTTTCATGCCAAAAAATGTAATCCAGTTGGTTTTATTCCCATTTTGGGACCAAATTCCTTCTATTTTTGTTAGCACATGCACTCTAGTTTGTACTGCTGATCATACTCATATGGTTGTCCCTTATTTTGTAGTTTGGCGCCGCCGTCTGGTTCTCCGTCACAAGCTGACCATGCACACTGCGTTTGACCGGACGGACAACACGGCACCGGCTCCCGTCACTGCTCTTCTCATTTCAAAGTAGGTTTTCGAGGAGGCCAGAACTCGGAATAAAGTAAAGTCCTTTTTTAACGTCGATAACTCGTAACAGTAATTCAACTGAGAAACCTGAGGTCGACGGTACACCACTTTACGCCCTTTCTCTTATCAAAGCTCCAGGTGAAAGGAATTCAAAGCTATAAGCAAGCTACTCGGAACAGAGAAAAGGCGATACGGTTGGTCGATCCGGGGTTGGAACTCAGGACCGTACGCACAGTGTGCCGTGTACAAACACACTGCACCACCTATCTGTATCTGTATCTCCACCGCGCCTGGGAAAGTCGAAACAGGGCCTGCGAAAGCCACTTAGCGCTCGCTCAAAGAGACTCCCGCAAACACACTCAGGCCCAGAATTACATAATGATGACGTATTTCGACCCAGATCTGGTCCAAAACGTTACGTGGCCAGTTTAAATAGCCTGTCTCAGCCGCCATTTTCACAGCTTAGCAACATAACAAGTCGGAGAAAGCATCCATTTCCATCGCCTGATTTAGAGAATATAAAACAATTTTCTCGATTGGATTTGGTAAATCAAATATGAATGTTTTTAGATGTTTATTTATATATTTCTACACGTAATTCGTCTTCAAATATCGAACGAAAGCAATAAAGAAGGAGCGGCTGACACGGGCTCTTTAACTGTATGATATAATTTTAATAGCACACTAAGCATTTAATAGTGAAGAATTCAAATAAGATGAAAAGTCAGCACAGACTTAAAATTTGTGAGATCTGATCAGATGCCCCCTTTTCTGCGTGGTTTTGTTGCAGGGATCACCGGAAGCTTTTTGTCGGCGATGGTCGCGGTCGTATTTACAGCTGGTCTGTTACTGACGCCGCAGGTAAATATGTGTAAGGGTGTGTTGTATCATCGACATCATCTTCTTTGTTATTGTTATGATCATAAAATCCTCATTGTCATTGTTATTATCATCACCTCATTGTCATTGTTATTATCATCACACTCATTGTCATTGTTGTTATCATCACACTCACATTGTCATTGTTATGATCATAAAATCCTCATTGTCATTGTTATTATCATAACATCCTCCATTATTATTATTATCACGCCCTCATTGTCATTGTTATTATCATCACACTCTCATTGTCATTGTTATTATCATCACGCTCTCATTGTCATTGTTATTTTCATCACACTCTCATTGTCATTGTTATTATCATTGCACTCTCATTGTCATTGTTATTATCATCACACTCTCATTGTCATTGTTATTATCATCACACTCTCATTGTCATTGTTATCATTACATCCTCATTGTAATTTTTTTGTCATCACACTCATTGTCATTGTTATTATCATCACACTCTCATTGTCATTGTTATTATCATCACACTCTCATTGTCATTGTTATTATCATTGCACTCTCATTGTCATTGTTATCATCACACTCTCATTGTCATGGTTATTATCATCACGCCCTCATTGTCATTGTTATCATCACACTTTCATTGTCATTGCTATTATCATCACGCTCTCATTGTCATTGTTATTATCATCACACTCTCATTGTCATTGTTATTATCATTACACTCTCGTTGTCATTGTTATCATCACACTCTCATTGTCATTGTTATTTTCATCACATTCTCATTGTTTAAGTAGAAACCCACTAGCATACTACCTTCGAGTTGTTGCTAAAACGTATTTATTTTTATGGTTTTAGAAAGTTGTGCGCTAGCGTTTTCGCTACTCAGTATCTATTAGAGTGGTTTTCATCGGACTGTTTAACAATTAGACCTCGAGCCCGAAAGGTACGGGCCAATAGTACGTGGCCCTTGAGGGCGAGAGGTCTAATTGTTTTAGTATCACCCAACTAGTTGGACAAAAAAAGTGAAAAATTGCGTTAAAAAATCACGAGAAACCTCGACAAAACGAGAAGCAACCGCATTGTTTTCATGTTCAAAATCGGCGCTTTCGCTACTAGAGGTCTATTGATTATAGTCTAGTAGCGTAGCCAATCATAATGCAGCATTGGCAATAGTCCACTAGTTGGGTGATATTTAAAACTAATAGTCAGTGTTTAATATAGATATAGATATTTAATATTGTCTACTGGTCTTAATTAACAAGGAGAATACAATAAAATGACTTTCGTAGTGTATAGCAGCGCGTATTTTGTTAGTATCTATTTCAGAGTGTGAGTAGCGTAGCCAATCAGATTGCAGGGTTCTGGATAGTATGCGAGTGGCTTTGTACTAATGGCTGATACTCGCCCGCAAAACTATTTTTGCCACGCGATCTCTCTCGTCACTCTTGACCAATTTTAAATGCAATAAAATTTGGCGGTGTTGTAAAAAGATATATTGTTTTTTTCTAGGTCGTATGCCCGCTGATCACTGGATTAAAGACGAAGGCGCAGAGACTTGTTGCTCTTGTAAAGTAAAGTTCACATTCTCCGAGAGAAGACACCACTGTCGAGATTGTGGCAATCTCTTCTGCCAAAAGTATGTAAGAATAGACAGACTCATGAGCTTTGCATGTATTTTTTTTTTTGGGGGGGGGGACGTAGCTTGCAAGATATTTTTTGAAAATCATCGGTGCACCGCTAGCTAATTTAAAACACTTCATAAGCTGTACCGTCGACGTGCGTTGTGTTAACCTGTTGTCGTTTTCTGTTTATCTTCAGATGCAGTAAATACGAATCCTCAGTTCTTCGACTTCAAATCTACCGACCCGTCCGTGTATGCAAATCTTGTTATCAGAAACTGAGAAGGGAGCAAGGGAAATCCACAGAGTAACCAAATGAATCGAACAACCCCTCTCAATAAAACATATCCTATTATAAATATGTGTAAATAGTATAGGTTTGAATCAATTTATGCTGGCCGCGCGACATTCTAAAAATGCGCGTCCGGTACTAAACTATAGAACAGATAAGTTTGTAATAGCATTCGTAAAATGCTACAATTGGCGTACCCAGAGCTCGTCTGCTCGCAGGGGAGGCTCTGGGGACATCCATTTGAGGGCCGTCGCTGATTGGTTGATTTTGAGCGTTGGGGCATGCGCTGAAAGGTCTGTCTCTCAGCGGCTCTGTATCAAATCTCGCGCATGCGTCAGTGGCTGTCACCAGAGCCACCCCTGCGAGGTTACGAGCCGGGGAGCTCTGGGTTCGAGAATGGATGAGAACGATGCTTGTCAGTTTTTAATAACAAAAGCCGTCTTCACCAGAACGAGTCGGAACGGCTCAAGGGTATTGTTCTCACAACATCGTGAAAACGGTCAATTAGTACTGCTGAAACTCTGAAACTCTGAAATAATTAGTGTTTAGTAGTTTAGTCTAGTGTCGACTTGAAACAGCATTTTGTTGTGCCCATGAAATATATTTCACATAACGATGAAATCAATGGGCTAAATTTACCAAATGAACTCGATATGAGAAAAAGTGCGATTTGCACTGTGATATCCATAAATATCCGCAAAAATGCAATAGATAAATTATTCCGTTTGAAAATAGCATTTGTAAATTTCACCACGGATTATAGGCAGATATTATCTGTGGTATTGTCTATCATTTCAAATTTGCATGGCAGACTGGGTAGGAGGCAATTTTAATGGGATTTTATAAATAAATCGACAATGAAATGATTTTGTTTTGCGTTATTTTTTGCTACGGTGTGGACAGCTTACAGGGCCTCTTGAGGCCGGTTTACAATTATGTTTTTGTTTTGTTTTTGTTTTTTGCATTTGTCGCGGAAATTTTTCTCGCGCGAGATGGAATTCCAACTCTTGTGTAAAGGAGTTGCAAATCCGGTGCGATTACTGTGCTCTCTTTTCTTCAAAGGGCATCTCGTTGCAAAGAGTTTCGGACATGTTTGAAATCTCCGCGACATCACGCGACAACAATTGCGGTCGATCGCGCCGAGTTGCACTTGGTTTACATTAGTGATTTTGTTGACGCGTACGTGCGGAAAAAAAAAATACCGCGACAAAAATTGCACAGGGAAGACATGCGATATCTTCGGAAATTCTGGAATTAATATGCAACGAAAATTCATAAATGATAGCAGCGACGTAGTTTATACAGCGCAGTATCAAGACCCGACTTAGAAGAGAGTTTCTTAACGGTTTTAGGGCCATAAAGTCAGCCTAACAAACATACTAAAAGTCATTAAAAATCCATGTAGGGGAACATCTCAAAATTCAAGTTTGAAAAGACGGCACAATTTTCTTTTGTTGGCGGCCACATGACCAATGTTTTAAAACATGGGAACGAGGTTGTCCTTTGTTTCGAAACGGTCATGTGACTCAGCCTCCCCAAGGGTCGACCAAACGCCATCTTGAAAATTACCCACAAGACCCTGGGAACGAGGTTGTAAGGTTATTTTTAGCTCTGGCTGGGCGTTGCCCGCCAGTACAAAAAACAGCCCTCACGAACTATCGAGAGTGCTGTTAAGGCTTAAAATCAAGAGCCTTTGGGCGCTTTCCATTCGGCTAAAAAAAACCGGTTCGGGTTTTCGGTAGTTTCGATGTCAATCCCGGGAAGTCACGTGCTCAGCGACACAGAAATTCCACTACTTGTATTTTATGCAGGGAATTCAACCCGGCAGGGGCTGGGAATATATCGTGAATGGGCAAATGGAACGCGACTGTTTCGAAAATACCGAAACATGGTGCGTTCCATTTGGCAGATTTATCGGGAATTTCGGTACAAAATCCAAATGGAACACGCCTTTGTCCTGAATTTTCGGAAATCTTTTCCGGGAAATAGAATGGCGTGTTTCATTTGGATTCGAACCGAAATTCCCAGAAATTCTGCCAAATGGAAAGCGGCCTTTATTTACTGGTCCATCTACGTGATATCCTAGCTTATGTTCCCACCTGCAGGCGTAACTGCTGGATTTCGCTTTGTTTTGCTCGTGGATGACTTAAACAAGAACTCCTGTTGAAACTAGACAAAGTAATCCCGGCTAAGCCTACAGGTAGAGTGTCAAAAAGGATTCGCATACATTATTGTTATAAATGTTTTAGTACTCTCTGGCTTGGGAACTGTTTGAAAAAAAATTTGCTTACTTTAGAGATGTCTAGGAGCAACAGCCAACCGTACACAAAAATAATAAAACTCTATACTATAGACTTTATGTTGGTACAGTCAAGAAGAGAGCAAATTCATTAATATCATTAACAGTACAAACAATGTACTTTGTTTTTGTTTATTCGGCAACAAGCGCTTCCCCATTTGAGGACTTTTGCAGGCAATTTCCCTTACTTAAATGTCGTACTATAAGTGTAATACTTGTACAACAATACATTATATAATTTGTTTTATTCTATTATACAGTATTTATGAGAATGCGTTCCTCGGTTTTCTAGCCTACGTCGTATCCGTACGTAAGTAGGCTACGGTTTTCGTGCTTCGCAAAGGGCAAATCCACTTCCGGTGGTGACGTAACTTGCAGGATGTTTTGTTTCGCTGCACTTCGAGAAGGAAATAGCTGTGTATGTGCTGTCGGAACCCGGACGCGGTAGATTTTCTAAACATATTTCCTGTAAATTTATACAATGAATGCAAGTGAAAACTTACTCAAGAGTGTTTCAAAAGTTACTGGATTCTCCCCGGATCAGGTATTTATTTCAAAATATTTTATCTCGCGGGTGAATTTGAATGAAATTTATCTTTGACACTGACAGGAAATATTGTCCTTTGCTAAGATTGAGCTTCGCGAATTTCCGGTCTCATAAATTAAACTCTTGCTTGCTTGCAGACTCCTGTGCCTTTGTTGGCCAATTTTATCGCAGCTAGAAAACAATACATTTTGTTACCGGGGTTGAACCTCTTACGGGTTTGTTGTGATATGTAAATTTTCTCTTTCAGTTGCCATTGTATTTAGTTTTGTTTCACAAGAATGGCGGCGCATTTCATTTTCACCTGCAATCTAAATTGATTCTTTACGCTCTCAATATCAATATTTCATTTTCATACATGTATTTTTTTCTAAATGAGATGAAATCTATATATTTGTAGGTTGTGTTCGTGGTCAGCATTTTCCTCTGCGTCCCGTTTGGTCTGTTTTATCGTAAAGTCCTGCATCCATCTAAAGTGTCCGCTTCTCTCCGTATTGGTGTTGGATTGTTGGCAGGACTAGCTCTCAACTGGCTGTGTTTTGGATGGTGAGTCTGTAAATTCGATTTTCAGACTGATTCTTTGCAACTGTGCAAATGGAGAAATGAGATCAGTGTCGATCTGAGGGTTTGGAGCTCCTATATCTGCAATATATACTCGTGTTTTATTTGCATTAGTAAAGAAATAACTTTTAACAAAACAGGTGTGGACATTGAATCCTTCTATTAAAATGATACTGTCGCTGGAAATTTTTAAAAATTAATTAATTTTAATCAAAGGAAAACAGTGGATAACTCTGGATGTGTGGATAGGCTATTACCAATGCTGATTTCAAACCGTGAGTGTCTGGGGCGAATCCGTTAATACTACAATGATCCAGTAGACCCACATATTGAAAAAGAGCATGTTGAACTGTACAAAATCCCAAAGTTTGTTATTAATGGGGTCATGTCATCGAGAAACAGCCATTCAAAAAGCCTATGAAAATCATCATAACATTTGTGTTTAGACGCGGCATCCAACAAACCATAAAAATCTTATAAAACTCTGGCATCTTGGAATCAAGTTCGAGTCCCAATGTATCTGTATCTCGATCAGAATTTACCCAATCAATGCCAAACTTTGCGATGTTTTCCTTGGGGGGA
The DNA here is from genome assembly GCA_033964015.1 of Scolanthus callimorphus. Taxonomy (NCBI): domain Eukaryota; kingdom Metazoa; phylum Cnidaria; class Anthozoa; order Actiniaria; family Edwardsiidae; genus Scolanthus; species Scolanthus callimorphus. Next base: position 651,979 of record JAWWUD010000058.1, read on the forward strand.
CTCGCCATCAAAATAGACAGGGCCGCTGGTCCTATCCCTTAGGGCTAAACATTCACCCAACGGCTATGTGGGTGTGGCTGGCTGGCTGATTGGACTAGGGTTATGTCAAAGCTATCATGTATAATCCCCCGGGGGGGGGGGGACTCCCATATTTTTTGGTCGGGGATGATCGTCGTATCTTTTAGGGGTTAAAATCACGATGGTTTGGTCTCTTTTAGGGGTGATCTTGATCTTCAATAATTTTTAGGGAGATTGGTATCTTTTAGGGCCGAAACTATGTCCAAATTGTTTTTTCCCATGATGATGCTTCTAAAAACCGTGTAAGAAAGAGAGATTATTCGATGAGGAGACGATAAATTAGAAACAAACACGAAAATTTCTTGTTGGGTATCTTTCACCTGTTACCTGTGTCCTTCGCGCCTAGTTGGCACATTAGACCTCATCCCTCTTAGGGTATCTTTTAGGGTAATAAATTTTATGAGCCACGCCATGGCTCGCCATGTTTGGTATCTTTTAGGGGTGAAACTGAAAATTTCCGACGATCATCCCCGACCAAAAAGTCCCAAAGAGTCCCCCCCCCCCCCCCGGGTTATAATCTCATATTACATCTCTTTTTAATTTAAAGGCAAGTGTTAATAATGGTTGGAATAACTACTATTTGTTATGTGCTAACTATTGGCACCAATCCAAACATCGTCCATAGGTGGGTATCATGTTCTTAAGTACGCCTATGACTACCGTGAGTAATTATTGGTAATTCTATTCTCTCAGGCGAATGGGCATATTAAATAATCTTTTTTTATTAACATTGTAAATCACCTGCATGGAATTATAATAAAGCTAATGAGCACACTTCCCAACTACTCTTGGTCCGTTGGAAAATATCGATTCTTACAGGGACAGGGAAAATTGGTCCCGGTTGATAACAGGAATGTGCGATGTCAAGTGAACAACCACTGTTAAGGAGTGGTGTATAAGAGAATAGCGATTCCCAAAGGTAATTACGTCATAAACATAACAACAAGAAATTCTATTACTTTACCTCGCCTAAAATTCGAAATTCTGATTTCCTCATACAACCTGCATAATATCGACCTTGTTTTCCTTGCCTATATATATGACAGAACGACATGGCTTTTGGATTCTCAGTCATTTTCGAAAAACAAAATTCCTCGGTGATCACGCCGGAGGTCACATCAATGACATTGTTGTTTCAAGGGGATCAGTTTTAACAACTTTTAATGAGTACATTTTACGTACCGACGATCGGTTAGCGCAGTGGTACAGCGCCTGGCTTATGTGCGGCCGGCCGGACCAAAACTCAGGGTCTTTTCTAAATAATTGAGGAGAAGGTGCTGCCTTTGCTCTAATATCTGCAAATGGTTAGACCTTCGCGTCTTTTTTGATAAAGTTAAACCGTAGGTCCCGTCTCTCACTACACTAACCTGAACCAGAGGGACGTTAAAGAATCACGGGGACGTCGAAAGTTTGCCCATCCTCGATGCAGGGCTTACAACTTACTAACCCACCACACTGACCACAGAACCTCGTAATTTGAGCTTCGCTCTGTGAGCATTTCCCGGCCCTCGGGCAAATCATAGCGTTGTCAAGGAGATATGTTAATTTCATTTCCTTCGGAACGTCTTCGGAATGTACTCGGGACGTCTTCGGGACGATCTCGGGGGCTAGAATCAAAAGGACCTCGCCTAAAAGTTGGCAGGTCTACCATACCCAACAAAATCCCCCTCATGTGCCACTCCCAGTCCCCCCATCCCTTATACCCAATTATTTGTTACCACAGGAAACTCACTAAGCTAACCATACACTAATGTTAGCACTTTCTGTCCACACAGGTGTGTGTTTGTGGTTGCCATGGCTATTCTTTCAGCAGCACATCTTTATCGGCAGATTACAGACTATGGTGGTTATGTGCTGGACTATACAGGGTAGGTTTGAGAAGCACGGTTGGCTCAGCATTACTGCGCTTGGTCGCAACAGGTTCATATTGTGAGTTGAACTTTGTTCCACTGTGTTTTCACGTATTTCGGAACACGTGAGATAATAAACCGAGGTCCCGTCTCGCCTTCACTACGCTACCCATTTCCAGGGGGGACGTTAGGGAACCACTCAGGACGTAACAGACCCTCCTGGCAGTGACCTATCCTCAGTGTCTGTGTGCTCAAGGGCGATTGGCTGCCAATGGCGCCGTTGACACCCGGCGTAATTTAGCTTACACGCTGCAAGCATGGGAAGTCGGCTTCCGATATTTGTTTTTTGTGTTTGTCATGAATGGTTTGTTGATTAGAAGTATGGGAACAACAGGAGTGTTTTGTTATATAGTGTTTTTATTTATTACAGTCCTCTGATGCTAATCACCCAAAAGGTCATCTACGTTGCCTTCAGTCTACACGATGGTACGATGGAAATATTTATCATTTGAATATCCTTAAGGGTGCGTTTACCTATTTCGTTGCTATGGTTGCACGGTTTCTATGCTGGGAACGTGTTCGCGGGTAGTCTGTGGTTGATCAGTCTTCAGTGGTGCGATTATCTGGTACACGAACGGGTCGTACTTCACGGACGTTTTCCGACTTCTTTGGAAAGGAATTCTCGAAATAAATATCACAATCTGTAGTTCATTCTAGTCCCTTGTATCTTTATAAAGCCCTGCTTCCTGTTTTCACAAAAAATACGGAAAATACTTAGCCAAACGTAGTCATGTCTCCCTCGTGCCACTGAAGTGTTGTTGTGTTTTTGCACGATAAGCTAACACAAAACGATCAATTAAAAAAATGTTAATTGATATTGCCAGAAAGTAACGCAATCTAAAAACTTCTATACTTTGTTGTCATCTATAGTGCAAAGTTTCTTCATGAAGTTTATCAGTTCTGCTGGAAATGAATGCAAAATGGCAATTACTGTACAGTACGATGAGCTTTTTTCCCGACTTTCAATTTTAGAAATTAGTGTCTTTAGTCACTTATTTTTGGCAAACGCGAGGCGGGAAATATCGAAGGCAGGTCCTTAGAACTAAGTCAGTAAAGACAAAAAGAAGTAATCACAACAGACATTTCTAAGTCATTTCCGAGCCGATTCTGGGCTTCGTACTTGCCGTTTGTATAGAGAAGGAATATATACCGTTTCCGGGAAACGTTGTCACCCAAAAGGCCTATAAGCTTGAAGCGCAAAGGATAATGGGGGCATCTAAACTGCTACTGTTTGATCTGAATTCAGACAGTAATGGCAACCACAGGTAAAATTATCAAAGTTCAGCACATTTCTAAGCATGTTTGTTTCTAATATTGTACAGAAATTCAAATAAATATTTACCCATACTCCCTAGCGCACCAATCTTTGTTGCTTTTTCCAGTGACAACGTATCCCGGAAACGGTATATAATATTTTTGAACATTTCTGGTTAGGGATTCTTGCCTACAAAGCGAATCTCAGGTAACTTAAGGTGGCGTACACCTATTCAAAGGCAAAACAACAGGAAAGTTTAGACACCGAGTTTAGTCATAAAACGTTCCCCGATTAGTGTCATTTTCTGCCAGCCAATAAAACAACTATTCAGCTTTCTACTTGGTATCGTTTTCTTTCAATAAATTTAACCGATTTCCTGAAATCAGTGAATGGATAAAGTGGGGTAAAATTAAACATGGCCTCCTATTTCTATAAAAAAACACGGCTAAGTCCCACTTTTTTGGTTTATAACGACAGCTCTAGTACCCTTTTATGTGCCTGTGAAAGCAAATCGGAATCGAGTTCTTGGCAGGCGCGCGATGACCTCGACTAAATCTAGATGGCTCAGATGCTTACATTTATTGCAGGGCGCAATATTGGGGCTATATCTAGACATGAGTACTTGTACTCTTCTTATCTTACCTGGCATTTGAAAGCTTGATGTCATAAGAGGTTTTTGCAAGGAAGTACGTCAAGCTGAATGCAGTCCAGTACAAAGTTCTGATAGCCTGAATGGAGGGTTTTGTTTCACTTCTGAACTGAAATTATGCATCCTCTATTCCTTTGCTTACTCAGGTAACTTAAGGCCTGGGTGGAAGCCAAATCCAAAATGGCGGTCGTAAAACTGAGGGGGGTAGTCTATCTCTAAAACCAATGCCTCTGAGGGATCCAATGGCAATTTGCATTTCACCTTTGGTCATTCTTAATCATTTTCACCAATGTTGGTCTCTATGGTAACAAATGTATGACCTCTGACCTTAAATTTAATTTCTTGGAAAATGGCCTCTGCATTCGATGGGGAAAAGTTAAATCGTTCACCTGAGTGTGTGATGGTGTTTGTTATCTAGTGTAGATTATTGATCTACCGAGGCTGCCTGGAAATGTTTTTCGAATAGCTATATTTGTGATGATGTAATTTGATACCTCTCATTTACTTAAAATGAGGATAACTTGGCCAGCACGCCTCGTTGGAATGGTAATGTACGCCCCGACACCGGTCATAATAACACCTATTGGGAAACCATTGGTATGACCCCCGTCGAATGCAGAGACCTGAAAGAAAATTGTGGCTTTGTCACGCTCTTACAAGTCACGCAACCCATTGACATGGTTACCAATACATCAAATGAAACGTCTCACCGGGTAGAGCAACCTTAACGAAAAACATTCTACGCAAGACATTTTATCTAGCCCAGGGAATTTTTTTCAGTGTTTTTCGCATTTTTGTGAAAAGCACCCATGCCTTAATATACCTGAGTAATTTCCAACTTTTCAGCTGAGATTTTCCTTTCCTGTTTCCTGACAGTATAATAGAATAGATGTACTTTTGCCTTGCCGAATTTTAGTGAATAACTCCAATACGGTGTCGAGAAATAAGCGAAGGCCGTTTGGCCTCAAAATTCATTCTTAACTAAACTCAAACCAAAGCCAAAATGCATGGCTTCGACTCAACACAACGTTGCGTACCGACGTGAAAATCTGAAACTCCCCTGAGAGGAGTCACCTTGGTAGACGAGAAGCGTTATCCATTGTTAACGACCATAATAGATCAAGAAAAAGGGCATTAAGATTCTAAGGAAGCTAATTTTGGCAGGAGCACCCAACGACATGCGTAACGTCCTCTCGTCCTCTCAACGTGACTCCTCTCAGGGGAGTTTCAAAAGTTCACGCCGGTACGCAATGTTGTGTTGAGTCAAGGCCATGCATTTTGGCTTTGCCTTGAGTTTAGTTCAGAACGAATTTTGAGGCCCAAAGGCCTTCGCTTATTTCTCGACACTGTATTGGAGTTATTCACTAAAATTACAGTAGGCAAAAGTATATCTATTCTATTATACTGTCAGGAAACAGGAAGGGAAAATCTCAGGTGAAAAGTTAGAAATTAAGCAAAGAGGTAAAGGATGCATAATTTCAGTTCAGAAGTGAAACAAAACCCTCCATTTCAGGCTATCAGAACTTTGTGATGGAGAGCATTCAGCTTGGCGCACTTCCTTGCAAAAACTTCCTTGAGCATCAGGCCTTCAAATGCCAGGTAAGATAAGAAGATTACAAGCACTCATTTCTAAAAATAGCCCCAATATTGGGCCCTGTAATAAATGTAAGCATCTGAGCCATCTAGATTTAGTCGAAGTCATTGCGCGCCTGCCAAGAACTCGATTCCGATTTGCTTTCACAGGAACATAAACGGGTACTAGACTTTCTGTATAAGACCAAAAAAGTGGGACTTAGACGTATTTTTATAGAAACAGGAGGCCATATTTAATTTTACCCCACTTTGTCTATTCACCGATTTCAAGAAATCGGTTAAATTTATTCAACGAAAACGATGCCAAGTGGAAAGCTGAATAGTTGTTTTATTGGCTGGCAAAAAATGACACTAATCGGGGAACGTTTTATGACTAAACTCGGTGTCTAAACCTTTATGTTGTTTTGCCTTTGAATAGGTGTACGCCACCTTAAGGCCTGGGTGGAAGCCAAATCCAAAATGGCGGACGTAAAACTGAGGGGGGTAGTCTATCTCTAAACCAATGCCTCTGAGGGATCCAATCAATTTGCATTTCCATACCTTTGGTCATTCTTGATCATTTTCACCAATGTTGGTCTCTATGGCAACAAATGTATGACCTCTGGCCTTAAATTTAATACCTTGGAAAATGGTCTCTGCATTCGATGGGGATAAGTTAAATCGTTCCCCTGAGTGTGTGATCGTGTTTGCTATCTAGTGTAGATTATTGATCTAACAAGGCTGGCTGGAAATGTTTTTTCGAATAGCTATATTTGTGATGATGTAATATGTAGCCTGCTTGCAGGCGGTACTGGGTGTTTTTATCGCGGAAAACCCGGTCCGTTCGATGATCGGGCGCCATCTTGGAATTTTGAGACGCGCGGTCCCGGGGGCGACGCCCGATCAGCGAACGGACCGGTTTTCCGCGATAAAAACACCCAATACCGCCTGTAAGCAGGCTATGTAATATGATACCTCTCATTTTCTTAAAATGTGGATTACTTGGACAGCGAGCCTCGTTGGAATGGTAATGTACGCCCGACACTGGTCATGATAAGACCCACTGGGAAACCATTGGTATGACCCCCGTCGACATATCAAGAAAGTGCTGTCGTTTTTATGGCAAATCCGCGCGGGTTGCCTGTGGTGTTCAAAACGTGACTCAGGCCCCTCGGCGGGGGGTAAAAACAAAATGGCGTCCAAGAGAAGGATGTTTCTCGAGTATCTGCAAGTTTTGGTCAATTTTTCTGCTTTTTTCGCTAAGATATGAGGAAAAGTACTTACAGACCTTCCAAATAAGGTAAGGGGGATTTCCTAATAAGGAAGTTTTGCAACGTCGGCAAAACGACAGCTTTTGGCGAAATTTTCTTGATATGAATGCAGAGACCTGAAAGAAAATTGTGCTTTGTCACGCTCTTACAAGTCACAAAACCCGTTGACATGGTAACCAAATGCATCAAATGAAACGTCTCACCGGGTAGAGCAACCTTAACGAAAAATATTCTACGCAAGACATTTTATCTAGCCTAGGGAATTTTCGCATTTTTCGCATTTTTGTGAAAAGCAGCCATGCCTGAGATTCAAAACTTTCTTTTGAAATGCCGTATTTTTTTTCTCATCCATTACCTAGTCCTTCAAGCAATTTAGCGAAATTATGCTTCAATAATTGGAATATTTGTGAAAAATGAAATGATATTTTATTGCGTTATCAGCATTGGTAACCGAGCCTCCTGGTGACAATTTTTCGAACTAGAAAACCTCTTTCTTCCTCCACAAATTAATGCAATTTTTTCGACATCATGTTCAATATATGGAGATTTTCCAAAACTTCACGAAAAATGAAAATGTTTTTGCCAAAAACACAGTTCGAGTGACACCTTTTTTGTCGCTTTATTATTTATCTGATCGCAAAAAGCATACGTGAGTCTGCGGGTATGGAGCTAGTTGAAATGTAAACATCACAAAAATACGATTTTTTGCAAGTATAGAGAACGAAAAGCATTTCTGTAGCAATGACGTCATCATGACGTCATCGAAATTGATATCTCGTTCGATCCGAAGTAAGTCCTGAAAATTTGAAGTAATATTTAAAAGCCGACTATGAGGACTTGACGGGATTTCAAAGTCCGCGCAATTAGTTCCAGTCCGAGGCGAAGCCGAGGACTGGAACTAATTGCGTGGGCTTTGAAATCCCGTCAAGTCCGAATAGGAGGCTTTTGAATTACTTCAATTACTCAATAATTATTCATGACCTAATTAGCCAACACAGAGGGAAAACGATCAATGTTGAAACATCTCCATTTATTTATTTTTTAATTCCTTGGTCATTTGAAATACTCAGCCTGTGACATAATCTTCAATCACCAAACCCTCTGTACCCTACCCAAACAGGATTTATCAATATAATCAAATTTTTTTACTTGTGAAACTTGAATTACGTCACTAGTCATGCGCACAAATGAAAAGGTCAAGATTGTTTCCACAAAGCCTGTCCCACATGAATTAAAGTTGGCGGCGCACATGCATATTGTCTGGAACAAGATCCTTTCTATTCTACATTTCCGAGAGAGGAGACCTGTGTCTTCTCACGGAACGTTTCTACAGTCTGCCTTTGTACGGCGTAGACTGAATAGTACAAAAAAATTCGACGGGGAGAGGACCTTGAAATGATGAACTTGGATTGCGTCACTAGTCATGCGCAGAAGTGAAAAGATTAAGAGTGTTTCCATAAAGCCTGTCCCACATGGAGGTTGGCGGCGCACATTCATATAGTCTGGAACAAGATCCTTTGTATTTTACTTCTCCTATAGTGGAAACGCGTGCCTTCTCACGGTACAGTTTCTACAGTCTGCCATTGCATGGCGCAAAGACTGACTAGTACAAAAACATTTCGATGGCGAGTGCCTTGAAATTATGAAAATTATGAACTTGGATTGCGTCACTAGTCATGCGCAGAAGTGAAAAGATCAAGAGTGTTTCCATAAAGCCTGTCCCACATGGAGGTTGGCGGCGCACAAGCATATAGGCTCCGACAAAATGAGAGCTCTGGTTGGCTGATTAGGTCATGAATAATTAATGAGTATTTGAAAGATTTTTCTTGAAAGGCGACCTTTTTGCAGGACTTACAATTTTCCCTTTGGCAACGGCTCAAAAAGATAGGTAAACGCACCCTGAATCTAAAAAAACATTGTTCACGGTTCTAAATAGTGTATTAATGCCATGTTGTTTACCTTCCTGTTGTTATAATCCTGTGTTATTCACTTCATTCAGGTAGTGCAAGAGAGGAAGCAGAATTGAATGCAGAACAGAAAAAAGAACAACTGAGGTAAGTTGCAACAAGTTTTAAGAAAGATTTAAAATCAAATTAACTGTGGAGTGGAAATAATTTGGTTGTTTGTCGTAATTCGTGAGGCATGCTGTGGAAGAGTATATTTTGTTGCATCTCCCTAAACACCTGTGTCAACCCCACGTTAGCACGTGATCACATCTTTCACGTGTTTGTGTATTAAAGCACCACTTTCTCAGAGTGTCTTCAACTTTTCCTGAAACAACCTAATGCGGGCCAATGTTATTTAGCATCATGCATTGCCATAAATTTCTCAAACTAATTAATAATTCATCAAGCTTGAATAAATAAAAACATAAGCATTAAGGAGATTCGGATACGCAATCTTAATTCGCTAGTGTTTTTCATCAGGAAACAACTCAAAGTTCCAAACAACTTAAAGTTCGTTAAAAAACTCAGCTTTGCGTTTTTTCAACACATTTGTTAGATGTTTGGAAATCCTGAAGAAAAAAACTGTCTCGTGTTTGATATTTAAACCTTCGCAGTCGGTTATTTTTGTTTTGGGCGTTGGAAGTTGTGTCCAGAAGACACGAACATTACATCTCGTCTCTCAGTTTCTATAGGTGAGACGTTGCTACAACTTTGTCAATTAGCACGTGCCTGACGCGCCAGAACTAACGTGAAAAAATGTTTTTATTCAAGCTTAAGTGCAAAATTTGATTGTAAAAATAGTAATTTTCTCCTTGCAGACAAACGCCAACGCCCTTGGAGTATTATGGTTATATATTCCATTACAGTAACACGTTAATAGGCCCAGTGTGTACCTACAGAGAATATGAGGACTTCATCAGTGGCACCGAAATCAAGGTAACACACAGGCACTGTTATTATTTCGAGGAAGTTGATATATTGGGTCAAAAATAGTTGAGGCTCGATTTTGATGTCTCCGTGCCGCCCTCGTGCTTACTGAAACCCTCTTACCTTATCCTCTGTTTTGGTTTCTAAGGGAAATCAACAGTCCGACCCCTCGCCAGTGGTAAGTATGACATGGCTCATACGTATTTGATAATCGTTCCAGGCACTGAAATCCGGTTTGGATCTTCATTTCTATTTTAGAGAGCAGTAACAGAGAAAATGTCTATAGCGGTTTTCTGCGTGGTAGTGTTTGCCTTATTTGGGCATCACTACCCAATCCCCGTCAATGCAGGTGAGCCATGCACATACGTGCCAACTCTCCAGGTTTACCCTGGAGTCTCCAGGTTTTTACCCTTGATCTCCCGGTAAAAAAGCGAAACGTTCCATATATTTACTGTATGTCTCCAGGTTAAATTTCTCGGGCTTTTATCATACACTTGTTGCATTTGAAACACAATCTCCAGGTTTTGGAGCTTTCGGGGTTCGAAGGTATGCATGTAACCACCTGCAACTGTACAGTTATTCTGCAGAACAAATTCATAATATTTACACTGCATATATAATAAGCACATAATAAGCACATAAGATATGCTTTGAACCTGTCCGGCCGGTTGCCTTAATTAATTTCTTTTTCCTATCATGCCATTTTTCGACCCACCGACCATCTCCTTCGACGGTGTTGACTTAAGTACCCCACTACCCTCTACCGCAGTGGCAGATCACTGTCCAATAACTTAGTTTACTGCGATGTGAACATACAAATGCGATACGGGACTTCTGATGACAATTTGATTCCTGTCAAATTTTTATTGGCTGCACTTTATGTGAGGTGATGAAGGCACAATTAAATAGATTTTTCCCACAGATCCTGTGTTTATAGCCAGTAGCCCGTTTTTGTACAGACTGTGGTATGCCTGGTTCTCAATAATGGTCACAAGAATGCGATACTACTTTGCTTTCAAAGCGGGTTAGTAGTACCTAAAAAACTGTCTTTATAAACTAGTGGAAACTAATAAATTCCCAGAGGTTTTGAGTGGTGTGGACTCTTACTTGTTTAAGCTCACAAAACTCAAAACCCCTGGAAATTTGCTTTTTTATACCATGACAAATGGCAAATATTGTAATTATGATTGCAAATACATTGCAAATAGCGCGCGCGCTCGACAATTCTTTGCTATTCAGCCGCGCGCTAAAGCTGATGCGAGCAGAGTATGGACTCTTTTTTTCCTACGGCAATCAGCCAATCATTTCGCGAAAAGCTAACTGTTATGGTAAAACAGTGTTTCCATTGGTTCTTTAAGCGCGCGCGCTGATGATGGCGCGTTCCATGATCATGGTCAAGAGCCAATCAGAATTCAAAAACGCGCATGTTGTGGTATAATCCATGGACATGATGGCATAACTATTAGATCATGTCATAGAAAATACAGGAGTAGAAGTTAACGAAACCGCCGAGACAATTTTCGATGGTATGGTATAACAAATTAATAACCGTATTATTATTATTTTTATAAGATCGAATATTGTAACAAACGGAAGACAACGTTTGCATCCATATCATCACCTTTGAATACCTGTACCTTTTCTATATGTCAAGCATATACTTCGCAATCTATACCCCCTGAAAATGCTATTATCAGTTTATCATGTTTGCTATGCTTTTATTAGGCGAAGCCATAACAACGCGTGCGGTATCGGGTTTAACGGTATGACGAGAGTGGACGACCCCTGTGGAATAAGATATCAAATGCCAATGTTATGAAATTAGAGGTTAGTCTGCTCGTCCGTTTCTAGTCCTTCCATTGGTCTTGTCTGTCATTTAAAACTAACTTATACGTAATGCATGTTGGTTTTAGGTACCACAAAATATGAAAATGCTTCTAGACAATTGGAATATTTCAACAGCATTATGGCTTAGAAGGTGTGTGCTCATAGACATTTGATAGCAAACATTTTAATCAAAGAAGTTTTCGCAACTTCTAGCGTGTGTGACACACACGGCACGCTAACCGGGTTGCATTCCATTGCATTCACAGAGAATTTCTGCAGAAACCCATCCTTGGAAAAAGCTGAAGTTTCCAAGGCACACACAAGGGAACACATCCCATTCTTCTACCATGGCAAATTCAGCTTTTTCCATGGAAGGATTTCTGCAGAAATTCCTTGTGTGCATGCTATGTTTGTAAAGTGGTATATAAACCATTCCTTGAACCATTCGGCTATCATTATTGTCGAGACCGACAGGCCCTCCTCCAGCTCGCGTCAATGGTGCATTTGAAATATTTTCTGTGCAGCTAAGAGAACAGAATGTGAAGCATTCATGCACCAGCTTTTGCGACATCTACATACGCTGCAAAACTCAACAATGACATCACAGCCAGAAGTGAAATAGTGTCTCACATGAATCACTTCAGTCGTTTTACGTGTTGGAGGAGCAGAACGTCAGTTTTTTTGTTTCCAAAAGAATGATTGCAAACCAAGTATAGACATGCAACGACTGGATCGAGTGGACGTTTGGCAGCTGCGTACATAGTCAGTCAGTCCGGGTAAGCCAATCATATCCTTGACCAATTTCGCCTAGTGCAGTTGCATGGCTTCCCTTGCAGCGGATTCACTTTACTAGCCGAAACTGGGCAAGATCTGATTGGCTAAAACTCGAAAAAATACGAAAAACGAAAAATTATTTGACTTTAAAAATAAGCATCGATAAGCAGCAATACACAATTGCCAAAAGCTATTCAATGTTTGTCTTCATCACTGTGTTGCAGGATTGTATATGACCGTGTTACGACCCACCGGACCCTAGCGACATTTTTTCTGTCGGCCTTGTGGCATGGGTTCTATGGCGGTTACTATCTCACATTCGTCACTTGTCAAGTGATGGTGGAAGCGGCCAGGGCGGTACGTTTTTAAAAGAGTAGGGATATCCGTGCCACTGAACAATTAGTCGGTGAGTGTGACGTAACATCGGCAAATAGTCACGATATTCTCGGAGCCAGAGGCGGCTAATTCTTATAGTATAATGGACGATTTCAGGTGAATACCGCGCAACATCTTTGGAATGTGCCACAACTACCAGGATGCAGCGTGCGTATTATATGCACTTTGTTCGTGAAGTGCAACACAACTACCGATATGCAGTTCGTGCGGTATAGGAGTAATTACTCTTTTCGCCTTTGTCACACGCAGCCATTTTCTTTCCAGATGACGTGGCAAAGCAGAAAAAAGCAATGAGCCAATCAACTTTTTGGTTCTAAAATAAATAAGGAGTACTTTTTTGGTAGCTTGGTCAACTTTTGTACCATAAATCCCAGCATCAGGCTTCGCTTTCCAACATGAGCAAAACCCGCGCCCTACTTGGCCTCGATTTCATGCTGAATAAATCGGCTGAAAAATTCAAGATGGCGCTTGTGTGACAAAGACGAACTTTATTATCTGACATTCGATCTGTTTTCTTTTTCCCGGATAGGCTCGCCGAACTCTTAGGGAGCACTTCCAACACAGTAAATCCATGTCACGTGTCTATGACGTCAGCACGGGTGTGGTGACCATTCTATTTATCACGTATACCACGGTACCGTTTGTGTTGCTGGATCCCTGGAAAGGATTACGCTTCTGGAGGTAAGGTCACGTCCTGGTGGGGATGCAGGGATGAAAGGTTATCGTGTACCCGAATCCCGTTGTGATCGATTGGCTGATTTGAACGTTGGAGCTGAAACACATTTCTCTCCACGGCTTTGTATCACATCTCATGTGGCATGTGTCAGTGGTTATCAACAGAGCCCCCTCCCCCCCCCCCCCCCCCCCCCCCCACCCACCCCCTCGACCCCTTGCTTGCTTGCTTGCTGTCCTGATTTTAGGGCATTCGAAAATACGCAAACAAATAAACAGGCTCCTTCACTTTGAGATAGTTAAATTGTTATGATCTATTTTTCGCATTCCTTTTTTAATTGTTAGTTTATTTTTTCCCGTGTACTCTTTGTGCTCATATCAATTTCTCTTTTCAGCTCTATGTATTATTACGGCCACTTTGGGAGTATTTTGGCCCTACTTTTGCTCAAATCCAAGCGGTCGAGCTCCAAATCGCAAGACAGTTCACGTCATTATTCTAAGAACTCAGATCCTAACAGAAATGGGCTAGTGTCACGTGATGAGACATGCGCAGAATTAATTCAATCACCACAGAAAAGAAGTTGAGGTTGAACTGTTTTAGTGGAATTGCGGATGCTTTAGAATTAACAAAAGTAATGAAACAAGTGGAAATAAAGACAGTTCCTCAAGAGTACGGTGGACGGACTACAAAAGGAAACGTTGCAGCGACTTGTACCGTAATTCGCATCTGAAAAGACTCTTGTTTGCAAAACAAAAATACAGAGCATGGCCGTAAGGACATTGGTTAGGCCAAGTAAAAAAATAAACATGTTTATCGTCCGGAGCTTTCCAAAAAAGTGTCCATGCGGCCCTTTTTATTTTTATTTTTTATTTCTTTTGCTCCTTGTTAATTATGCCTTGTTTTATTGGTTTATGCCATATTTTGTGTACAAAATAACTACGACTGTTTCATAAAGTATTCTTAATGGCAATCTATGTTCATATAAAGCATTTCCATGCTCATTAAAGCCACATTTCAAAGCAGTTTATCTTGTGACGTTTGACTTTGACGTTTTGGAGACAATTTGTGAAAATAAAAAATAAAATAAAAAAGGATGCGGCTCCAAAAAACCATGCGGGCGGGGACGATAAACATGTTTTATTTTTTACTTGGCCTTACTACAGAGTTTGCTTATGTGTTGGTTTATTTATTACAATTTTGTATTAGCAATTTAATCTATTTAGCTACGTTTATAAGAAACATTTTGAAAATTATATATGCAGAATTTCACAATTTCTCAATAAATTATTACAATTCTAATGGATTTCTTGTTTTTACTGGATTATCCGATGCAATCGGGAGTCCATAACCTACGACTCCGGATTGCACCTAGGAACCCCCCTCCCCCGGCAAAAAAGAAGGATGACCAAGGCTTGCCCCCCCCCCCCCCCTCCCTCCCAGACAAAAATTTCTAGCTTCGGCCCTTGCTGTGTATTCGATATCCATCTCATCGTACTATTTGGCAATCAATTTCGACTCGCCGAAGAGGCCAAATCCAGACAGCTAAAAATCGCCCATCGCAACAATAAATTTTGAGGCTGCGTAGCAATGCCTACAGTGATAAATCCTGTTCCTTCTTCACGCAGCTGTACATAATGCCTCAATTGAGCTCTCATCCTTATACCAATATTCTGCTGAAACGCAACTATAATTGTAAATACATAGAGGATATTACACGGTGGCGCGAAGATATGGATTTTATTTTCGAGTGACAAGAACAATATTTTACGAACGAGCGTAGCGAGTGAGTAAAATATTGTTTTTGACACGAGAAAATGAAATTCATATCTTCAAGCCACCGTGTAATGTTCTTTTTATTATATGGATTAGAATTGACATAGCGGCAAAATATTACAAATTGAACAACTCACTTGGTAAAGTCGAAAGTGTTTATTTGTGAAATCCTCAATCTTTCTGATTCCCAGTGTCGTTAAGAACTATAATTTCTCTTTTTGTGTTGCTGTCGCTTTCTCTGCCATAGTTGAAATAAGGTTTTTCTCTTTAGAACTAGAACAAAACTTAGTTTTGTGGCTTAAAACTCGTGTGACCGAGCGAGCGAGATTTCACTGCAGACGAAGTCAGGAAAACAACACTGCAAACGTGCACATCCGGGACATTCGGTACATAACTTTTTCATATTTTCACTAGTGAAGATATGGAAAATACGAGTGTTTTAGTTTCCGGTAAAACACTGGCATCCATATAATAATATGATTTTATTTCCCACTTGCATATCATAGCGCTATCTAGTTTCAACTTAATAAAAACCCCAAAAAATTCTGTGTTGAATAGGATTTGACGCAGCAAGCGTTAGACGTTTAAAACGGGCCTTAGCAAATAAATAAACTGGTCCCTGAAACACTGACCATCTGTTAGCCGAAAGAAGCCAAAACAGTTTCGTCTTCTATAGTTGCCCTGGTACTGTCTCAATGGCTGGCTTACCTCGCTGCTCACGACTCGCTCACTACGGTTTAGCGTTGCCATGAAACAACTAAAACAGCCTCCGACGCCTGCTAGCAACCTAACTATGTTTAGAAAATTTCACAATCCAAGCTGGTTATTTCTCTTAGGCATTGATATCCCTTACAAAGGAGAACGAAAATATTAATAAGAATACTTTGTTTTATATTGAAGAACCATGGAAACCATGTGAAAATTTATTATTGGATAGCATGATTTCTTCGATATTTACTTTCAGATCTTTAAACGAAAATGTTTCTGCTCTAGTACTAGTAAATAAATAAAATAAACTAGTAGTATCTATTTAGATAGTGGAGTGCTCGAGCGAAGGCAGAGCTACTTTCTGTAGAAAGGGTTTTTTTTATCCTTGTGTATAAAAATAGTGCATCTGAATATATTCTAAACATTGCAAGAAATTTACATGTAAGGAGTGGGTGGTAACACACGAAACAAGTTTGTTTTAAACTTATGATCATTCCAACACTATAGAACAGTTTTTTATTGGATTCACCAGTGAATCCTTAACTTGGAAATAAATGTATAAATATATTAATTTTTAAATATTATTGATCAGTGTTATGATATAGTCTTATCTGAAGGTAGCGATAACAGGTATGTTTCTCGGTGGAGTTCCCACAAACAGTTCAGAAATTAGTCCTCTTGTTACAACTAAACATTTGGTTGCTCTGTTAAACAAAGTACTCATTATCATGGAATTTTCCATTGCAGTAGCTTGGTTTCTTGTTTTGGTTCATATTCTAGCTCTGCAGACATTTTCTTGATTCAGTTTGGAATCCAGTTAAAATATTAATAAAAGCAATTCCATGCATTTTCAATCATTCTTGTTCTTGAGATACGTAATTATTCCCATAATAATAGGCACTTGATGTCTATGCTTGGTATCTTTGACACTCTGTAAAAGCTTCCATATCATCTGTTGATCATTGTCTTGATTCAAATAATTTTGTCATCATTGTTCAAAAAAAATAATAACTTGGTCCCTTGCTCAATAATTTCACAACTCCTTGTACATATCCATTTTTTAAACGATTGGATAGCAATTGGTGATATTTAATTTTTGGTTCCTGTGACTGTTTTTTCTGACATGATAATAAACAGACTTGTCACTCCCTTAATAGAAGGCAAGGCTCCTATGTAGATACATGTTCAATCTTGATTATACCATTATGAAATCAGAGGATGGCAACTTGTGACCACTGGCTGACCACTGAAGAGAATGTTGAGCTGTTTGCTTAGAGAGGTTAGGTTATTCATTATGTCACTAGCAAGGCTGGATCTACAAAAAGGAAATAAAAACATTTAATAATGAGGATCTACTTTAATTACTAAACTATTACAGTACATGCCATACTAAACCACAGTCTGGGGGTCTTAAAGTTGTGCTCAATACGCCGCTGTTAGGACAGCAATACTTCTTTGCGAAATTTCTTTTACACAAAAACATAAGCTTATAACTGAAGAAAGACGGTTTTGGTTGCATTATTTTTTCTCTTGAAATCTAGATGGCCCTTTTGTTTTGTATGATAAAAACAGTCAACAACCGTGGTTTCACTGGTAGTGTCAGCCAGCAATGCTGTGTAAAGCTCAATTTGTACTTCAGTATACAGTATTATGACTGGTATGCCCCCATGTCGGGATTATCATTGTGCGAAGTTAGGCTACCCACAATAGATGTGGACAAAACCAAACCGAAACGTGTTGTGTTCGATGGTAACTCAATCGTCGTATAAGTCGCTGTGAAAATGATCTCATACCAATGAATATCATTCTTTCAAAGCTGTGATAGCTTTCAAGAATAGAACTTAAGTGATCCATAACGTTATACTTACCGATAAAATTCTCTGAAAGAGCACGATTCGTCGAATTCGACGAGAAACGAACATGGATGGTTCTTTACAAAACTGCGTAGCCGACAGTGGAAGTAATCAAATCGGGTACCCTGTGGCATGTTGCCGCCAGCCCGCCGAAAATTATTTCCCCTCACGTTCTATAATCGTACTGCGCATGCGCGAGAATCAAAGAGTGATACTGGTGAGCTCGTGAGTATGGTACATTGAGCTCGTGAGTTATGGTACATTTGCAAACTGTGGTACAAAATTAGAGTTGCTCTCGCTCGCTGCGCTCGCTCGAGCAATAAATAAATAAATATGTTTATTATACTTTTTGCAGCTTAGAGCTGAATACAAGTATGGTCAGTAGTAACAATATTACAAACTAAATACATGCAGGCTAGTCTGTGTCCGTGTTGATGTTCAAGTGGCGAGCAAACTTATGCGTTACAAAGTTTGCAAAACGATCAGTGTGTGTTAGTTTGAATTAGTGTTGTAGTTTGAATTAACCTTAGAAAGACGACTATTTACAACATTATACACTGGATTTCCAGGGACAACTGACTGGATAAATTTCTTACAAGCTATAGCTCTTCTGTCTGACAGTTAAACGATTCCGGCTGCTTTCAAGGACTCAGAGTCAGACAGACCAGGGTAAATTATGGTAAGAGCCCGTTTTTGGACTTTTTCTATGGCCTGGGACAGATATTGTGGGAGGTCCGCAAACGCCGGGGACGCATATTCTAAAATTGGTCTTATAAGCGAGCAATATACTTGAGCCGTATCCCTAGCGGATACGCCACAATTCCTGAGTTTTCTTAATGCATAAAGCCTGCGATTGGCCTTCGCCTTAGTAAAACTGTTGAAAAGCTTTATAGGCGGCGTTGACCATTACGTTTAGCTAGAAACAGCTATTCCTCATAGTCGGCGATCTAATATCAACATTGCGATATTGCAACTCAATGGAAAGAAATGGTTTTCAAATAAAGCTGAACAACAACAAATTATGGAGTATACTTTTCTTTCATCCATCTGCATTTTCAGTACGTTTAATATGACCCTGATGATGCCCGGCATTTTGTAATGGACCTCCTTGACTTATTATTAGAGGGCGTTACTCAAAGTAGTTTGCCCTATTTTGTTTTTAACCAAAAATGCCAAAAGCAATAATAGCACTCCCTTTTTATGGATTTCATCTGCACTATTAGGTTCACATAGACCTCTTTATCTTGGGCGTAATATTGTTCAATTTCAGATCGCGTGGCTTTATACAAATCATGAAAAAATCATAACTCAGCTAATATAAATCCTAAAAGCAAACGGTTTTCGACTTTTAGCTTTTCTTGTTGAAATCTATCATTGCCGCTACAAGAAACAAGCAGATTCAACATTACGAAAATGGTCCAATAAATACGTTATCGCCAGTGACGTCACAATCACCATGGTGACCACTCAATACATGAAAAATGTTTGTCTTCATAATGTCATCCAATGTACGAAGTTTGGTAAAAATAGACACAAGGGGTAGAAAGTTTGGCGAGATTTGATTTTTGGTCACTTTTGATGACTCATTTAGGGGGGTGGTTGGCCCCAGCGTGTGTGAGCCAATCGGATCCTTGTTCAGTGCACTTCTTTGGCTCGGTTTTTCGAGACATGTCGCAACAGACATGACGCACTAGGCGAAACTAGGAAAGGATCTGATTGGCTCACGAGTTTGATTGACTACGCTTGATTTTCGTGACAAAAAAAATGGTCTTCGAAACGCTCTGGGCCTATTTCTTCAAACTTATAGTCTGACCTCATTGGCGTTGGTATTGCGAAAAGTTATCTTGCATGTCTGGGTGGATTCTTAACTCAAAAAATGGAGGGCCGCCATTTCGTTGCCATGGAAGCGTCAATTTAAACAAAACATGTAAACACATATAACGATCAATTGCATGCTTCTTGTAAAGTGGCTTGCCTTTCTGTGTATGTATAGCACGTGAGATACAGGCCATACCAGACCGAAGAGTCAACTAAAAACTGCTATAAGCCACCTTAAAGTGCAAATTTTCTTAGTTTTTTTATGAATAACACGCAATGGTAGTGGCTCAAAATACCTATTTTTTTGCAAAATACAGACAACGCTTCAAATCTACTAAGATACCTATTGTCTTGAATAACCGTTGATTTGCGATAAATGTGAAACTAATCGCGCGCTAAAATTATCTGAAAAACAGAAAAAGTGAAGAACTTTTTTCTAAACTGCAATGAATTTCTTCCGAATTGCATAAATTACAAAAATAACATTGTGAGTTTTAAATCTCGTGTGTTATAGCCGAAATCTACCTCGTCGGCGCGAATGAAATCTCAGATGTATATCTTTAAATAGTTTGAGCAAAAAATGTAAACGAAGAAATTAGAAACAAATTTCGGTAGCAATCACATTTGCTGTCGTTTGTTTAGATATGTAAATTTTATGAAGTGTGGGACAAAACTTTCAGTAAACTTCACGCCATTCCTAAACTCTCTCAAAATAGGCTATAAGTCCGGGCAATAGACCAAATGGCTGCAATTTTACTAGACCACACATCTGTAGTTTCTTAGTGCAATAAGGCTTAGGGTTATCTATTAATTAGAGGAAATGCAAACCCCGGTCGTATTATTATGCTTTAAATTTTGGTGGGGGACAATGCTTTCAGTAAACTTCGAAATTTTATATTTCCAAGAACTTATTTCCGATCTCAGTCAGAATGCCACATTTCGACATAAAAATATTTAGTATAAACCAACTAATGGTCTATTACAAATCCTGCATTCTGATTGGCTGAGCTACTAATGGTCTATTAGTGATAGACCGTGCCTGGCAAAACCACCACCTTTCTTTACAAGAAAACATGATTTTTTCAACATAAAATAATGTAATTCATTGCCAAAACCGACCAACTAGTTGGTTTATACTAAAACAATTAGACCTCTCGTCCTCATGTGCTATGATATCAATAGACCATTCGGCCTTCGGCCTCATGGTCTATTCATCATAGCACATTCGGCCTTGAGGTCTAATTGTTAAATAGACCACAGTTGGCTCAGTTTGTTTCATTGCGGCGTTGCTTATTTTTACAATAAATCTAAAAAACCTGAAATAGGCTAAAATTATCAAATTTTTGGGACACGAAAATGGCAAAGACGTTTTCACTAATCGAAGAAGATGCATATATTGAAGAAAATACCATATAAGTTATTCATTTAGGATTGAAACTTCGATTTATGGCAAATTTTGCGTTGTATGTTTTATCCATGAAGAAATAAGTAAAATATTTTTTGCACCAGGCGCTGAACGTGTGACGCTGGGACATGCAAATTTGCATAAAAACAGAGATATCGATCCTAAAAACTCTTTTACACAAAAATTATTTTTCCAGGGAAAGTTGAGTATTAGGTGCATAACTTGTGCTTAGAGAATGAGCTTACTGCAAACCGATGCTTTAAAAATTGATTTTAACTGCAAAAAATGGCGCATTGTCTAAATGTATATTATTTTCTAGGTCAGGGGCTTGCTCGATATTTTTTTGGGAATCAGCCACTCCCCCCCCCCCCCCCCCTAGGCTCGAGTTGATTGTGCTTGCATAATTTTTGGCATAATTTGTCAAAACGAGCATAATTTTTAGATTTTTTGTCAAAAAGCAATGCTAGCATAATTTGTAGCGGAGCTCCTGCGCGGGCCTGAGCACCATACCTAAGGGAAAAACGTATAGTATACTATCGAGTTGATTTTTGAACGTCACGGGTATTATGGATCATTTTGATGACGTCATTGATGACGTAAGGGCACGTGACTTTGGTGTAGAGTTCCTCTTATGGTCTTTGAAACTTTGTCCAAGTTTGGCTTCTATAGAACCTTCCCTTCGGGAGATATGATTTTTTCTTTATTTTTCTGGTATTAAACCTATAGCGTACGCCGTCCGTCCGTCCGTCCGTCCGTCCGTCGTCCGTCCGTCCGTCCGTCCGTCCGTGTACACATGGGAACCCTGTGGTATGCAAAGAAAAAATTATATCTCCTCAAGGGAACATGCTAAGACAACCATACTTGGAATATTTGTCTATGCCACAAGGGGGTGCTGTAACACGGACACGTGATGTGACGTCATCGATTACGTCATCTATGTTTGAAAAATCAATATCTCGTGAAGGGAAGACTCTAAGACAACAAAACTTGGTTAGTGTAGTCTAGGCCACCAGATGAGCAAAATGAGGTGGTCACGTGATATGACGTCATCTATTCTTGAAAATCAATATCTCGTGAAGGGAAGATTCTAAAGCAACCAAACTTGGGTAATGTAATCCAGGTCACCAGATGAGCGAAATAAAGTGGTCACGTGATATGACGTCATCGATAACGTCATCTATGCTTGAAAAATCAATATCTCGTGAAGGGAAGACTCTAAAGCAACCAAACTTGGGTAATGCAATCCAGGTCACCATATGAGCGAAATGATGTGGTCACGTGATATGACGTCATCGATGACGTCATCTACGCTTGAAAAATTAATATCTCATGAAAGGAAGACTCTAAACCAACCAAACTTGGGTAATGTAATCCAGGTCACCAGATGAGCGAAATGAAGTGGTCACGTGATGTGACGTCATCGATGACGTCATCTATGCTTGAAAAATTAATATCTCGTGAAGGGAATACTCTAAAACAACCAAACTTTGGTAGTGTAGTCTAGGTCATTAGATGGGCGAAATGAAGTGGTCACGTGATATGACGTCATCGATGATGTCATTTATGCTTGAAAAATTAATATCTCGTGAAGGGAAGACTCTAAAGTAACCATGTAAACCATGTATGGGAATCCCTTTCATTCACACAGAAAATTTTATAACCAGGAGCTCCGCTTTTAGCCAGTGGCTAAATCTATATATTATTTTGAAGACCGGAAGTGCTAAAACCAGGCTCAAATGTTCCTTATCGTAAATGATAAATTGACTTCAGACATATTTATAAGCTCTCCAAATAAATGGTCGGCGATGTCTAGGGCCTAGTTGGGATAGTTTTTTTAGTTTTTGTTGGGAAGAACCGGAACCGGAAGTCTAGAAAACCTTGTTCCTAGTCCCACTCTCATAGGTGTGACAACGTGACAAAATGGCGTCCTCCACCCCCGAAGCAGAGCCCGAGAACTTTCAGGTCTTGCAAGGACCCAAAAGAGCTGACAGTGCTAGAGATCGGATACTTAAAACCACTAAAGCAGCCCGCACAGTATTACTTATCTCATCTAAGAGATTTATATAAGAGGTTAATAAAACTCACCTTTCTTACTGTTTTGCCCATTGTTTGTCGAGCATAATATTGAAAAAATGTAGCATAATTTTGAAAAACGAGCATAATTTGAGCATAATTTGGATAAAAAACGAGCAGTGCTACTAGCGTAATATGCCAGTTTTACTAGCACAATCGACTCGAGCCTCCCCCCCCCCCCCCCCAAGCCTTGGCGTGACTGTTCTGTAACTTGGACTTCAAGAAATTTGGAACACAAATATCTATTTTATCTTCTTTTTTTTTCAGTTTAAGGTTTGTGCAAATAATAAGTTCTCTATATTCACTTTGAAGCTTTGTGAGGCTTACGATTGCTGTACCGTTTTGCTACTCATGCAATGCGATTGAGCATTAGTGAACGCCCCGTAGCAGGGTGCTTAAAATTTGGAAGTGCCGCTCCACAAATAAAGTAGAATATTGGAAAACGATACTTCAATGGGAAGTTTCTTGATTTTGATATTGCATGATTACCCTGTGCCAACTATTACACACTTAGAGCGCTTGTTCAGAGGGCTCTTACAACCCTGGCTCTTAATAATATTTGACTCCAAAAAGGTTGTTAGTAATTTATTTCGTCAAGATGTCTAGGATGCCTATCTAATTTCTCCCAAAATTGCAACTCTATATGCTGTGAAATAAAGCTCTCGCGTATAGCAGTGGATGATCACCTTTCCATATATTGTTTTCAAAGGGCTTTGCCAGGAAGGAGTTTTCCCTAAGACCGCCATACAAACTACTCTCTTGAGATTTGAAGGGCAGCGAAAATGATCACTATCGAACGTTGTTTGTAAAACGAGTTGGTCCCCAACTCGTACCAGAGCCCGAGGGCATGCGTGGTAGGTCAAAAACGTAACGAACTTTCATACAACCTTCAAACCGAAAACCCAGAACCTGGGTTTTAAAAAAATCGATTCCCCCAGAGCACTGAATCTTGCCGCTGGCCAAAAGACGAAGGGCTCTGGGTACGAGATTGAAAGGTCCCGAGAGGGATTCAAACCAATCTCGTTCCCAGAGCCTCTCGGTCATGCTGCCTCGGACAACAAACAAGCGGAGGAGGCAGTCTGGGAACGAGATTGGATTCAAACATGAAAAAATACCTCTCCTATATTGAAATATCTCGCGCATGTGCGATGTGCGATATGCTATTATGTCCGCTGAAAAGAAGCAGCCACTCTACTCAAGAACAAACGCCGCTGCTGAATCCTGGGAAAAATGCTGTTCGTATATACACAAAAATGCGCCGAAAATTTCCCGAGAGGGATCCAAACATGAAAATAGTTCTACAACCAGTTAAATGAAACCCCCTTTTACAAAACTAGACTTGTTCTACGTTCGCTGCACTCACTCGGAGCAATAAAACCTGATGAAGCGGCATTCTTTGAAAAAGGGAAGGTTCGACAGGAAGAAGTTCGACAGAAAATTGTGCAAATTTAGCGGGTAAAAAAGTCGGTTAAATGAAGTGGCCGAAGGCCATTCTGTCCAATGCAAAAACTTAGTTTTCGTTTATAATAGAGTACTCAAGTATGACGTCATAAATTTGAGAAATCTTGAATTTCCGATTTTAGTCCACGAATAATGAAAGACAAAGTGGAAAGAGAATTGGATGCAAAAAATGAGGCAAATTGGTTGAAACGCGACCAAGATATGGCCACCTGAATACATAATTTTCTTTAACAAATCACTGTATTTTGGACTGCGTTCAAAACTTTATGAACGCAACAAAAAATACAGTGATTTCTTAAAGAAAATTATGTATTCAGGGGCCATATCTCGGTCGCGTTTCAACCGATTTGCCTCAATTTTGTTGTGTAGCATTCATTTATTATGCTCTTTCCAAATCCAAGGACAAATATTGCTAAATCGAAAATTTGTTTTTTGTGACGTCATCACTTGACTACTCTATGAATGAGTACTTATGAAAAATATATATAGTAAATGAAAATAAATTCTAAGCCTTTGAACTTAATTTTAATAATTGTTTGGCCGTCAACGGTAGACTCGACTTCAGGCTAGAATTCCACTTTGAATCACATAAAGCGAGGTACTGTTGTAAACCTTGAAGAAGGCAGCATTGCCGAAACGTCGGTTTTCAAATACGACACAAGCAGCGTTTCAGCTAACATTTTCAAGTCATTCTATAATACAAACGCTGCGCAGTACCTTTTATTGTTCAAATAAAGCGAGGAACTGTGAATAGGACTATTTGAATGACACGCATGATTTAGTTTGTAAGAAAAGGGGAACTCTTGAAGTAAGCCTTCTTTTGTGTTTCGTGGGATGGTTGACCAGGTAAATTTTAATTTATTTCGATTTTATACACGTTAGTTGCATTACGCGGCGAATTACAGCAAAAGTCTCCAAGCAAACCTGTAGAACGATAGACTCCGAAATGGATTCTCCAAGAGAAGGCACAAAAACGACATTTGCCTTCCTCTTCTTTGGAATTCTGACATTCGCTGCATATTTTGCACTATTTTCAGGTGCGCAGGACTTTCTTGCGGGCACTGTAGTTCCAACTGCGTTGTCGCTACTGATATTATCTTGTGCATACCTTGTAGGGAGCACATTCGCCGGGGTATTCGCCCAGTTAATTCCCTACGTCATGCGAATAACCTTCATATTCGTAGCTCTATGTATCGGATTCTCACTGCTTGCCTTCGGCAAAACTGCCAGCCTCGCGTTAACCGGTGCCGGAATTGCCTCCTTTGGGGTTGGTCTTGCCGAGACGTCATTCCTGACTTTGACAACTTATTATCATGCGAATGCATTAGCTGCCTTTACAGCAGGCACTGGTATAGGCTTTGCCATAACACCCCTGTATTACACAGGTAAGCAATTCAGTATGTTATAATCTTTATTTTCTTTCAATTCTTTGTTATATTTTTTGTGCCAGAGAGAGCTCTCATATTACCGGTGCACTGGACCATTCCGAATCACATTCCACGTGAAAACAGCTTAGGCCTGCGGCAAACGCCGAACTTCAGCCGCTCTTCTTCTGTCGAACCTTTCCTTTTTCAAAGGATGCCGCTCCATTATATATACTTTATAACCAAATGCCCATGTATTATTCTGTTTATTATATATTTTTATCATTAGTTTTTGTGAAAAATTTTCGATTTTGATGAATTTGTGATAGTGGGTCATTATGATCGTATTTTTTCACTGTGCGAATTACGATATTTCTCAGTGGCCGAAATCCTCATAAAACACTTTATAATTACTCAAGTCTTATAAGAATTTCTGCATGCTGATTGGTCGAGAGGTTTATTTATGATCACCTACCGGTGATTATAACATTGAAAGGATTGGGAGTGCGTGCGCGAATTGAAAACGTTTAGAAAATAAATATTTTTTTGCCTAAAATCCTTATGAATCACTTGAGAAATTCATACTACTTCGTCTCGGTGACTATTACATACTATTCGTCGATAATCACGTCGCCCGATGCGACTTATTGTTATGAAACGTTTGTTTAAGCCGTGGTTTATAATGTGTTAAACGCACGAGGGATGCTAGGACACGAGAAAAACGGCTCGTGAGTTTCAAACTTTTCAAGTATTTTTCCAGCATCCCAAGTGCGTTTATCACATTTTAGTATAATTGCTCAAGTGATTATAAGAATTTCCGCGCGCTGACTGGTCGAGACTCGAGAGGTTCGTTTTCTCTCACTATAATCACCTTCAGGCGGATTATAACATTGAAAGGATTGGGACTGCGCGCTCGAGTTTTGTTATGATCGTGAAAAAGTCCAACAAAAAGTGTTTCTGTCTAAACTATCGAATTTTGTTCGAACTTCGTTCGATCAAACATCCCAACTTTGTTGGAGCGAACAAAGTTCTATAGTTAGACATCACATGTTTGATGATCATCGAAAGATATGTTCGATAGAACAAAAATGTTTTTGATCCCGTCTCAGAAATCTGCTTTTTCTTGCATTTATAATGTGAGAATGCACAGCTCTTAACCAATCAGAGCGCGCGTAGTATTGTTGTAATTCGTTTAGCAATAGTCCAGTTTTGAATTCTCTACTCTACCGTTCACAAGGAATTCAAGCCGTACATCTCTTCGCAAACAAATCTTGAGCTGAGCCCTCAGTGAAGCTGCTGACCTGCTGTTATTTCGCATGCGCAGTAAGACAAAATAACCCCCTCCCCACAGTCAAACTCTGAAATTGAGATTCTGTTGGAAATGTGCCGAGGCAGACAACGGAGTTTTATAATTATATTTTAGCTGATCGGAGACACGAGGAAAGCTGAAAACTTCAACTAATCTTGATCAGCAACTGACCTTTGCATCTAGCACAATTATGACGCTTTGTATTCTCCCGGGGTCGCGTTTTAACTCACTGAATATTCCTGAGATGTTTTCGCAAGATGACGCCATGGGATTCGAGAGAGGAAATTTTGACGTCTCATTCCTCAAAAACTGAACCTAGTACCACGCTCGAACTTTCGTAAACCTTCAATTACCCTAAGAGGATTCAAGAAAAAGTGGAAAGTCTTTTGGAATTTGTGTCAAAGTTCAAAGTTCTTTAACTTATTTTCTTCGAGCGGTCGTTTCTGAAGAAATTCCTGTGTGAAATCATTCATTCGGTGTTCTTCGCTGATCGGAGGCCCGTCGAAAGCAGTAGAAAGTCGCATGGAATGCTGCGAGGTGTGGAAGATAGGAATTAGCCAAGAAATAGCACCACGGAAGTGTATTCTGCAGAAATTCTTGTTTAGTGCTTGCCATCTTGAAATTGACAATGTTGTAGCAATAATTATTCAGGTCAAAATTAAATACTTTTTTGTGGAAAAACTGAACCTAGTACCATGACGAGAGTCGGCACATACATTCTACCGTCTACATTCATGCTATAGCTTGGTAGGTAGAATTGATGCCCATGCGTAGGACATTCAAATATGCAATAAAACGATGGGGTCACCGTGCTCGTTTTCGCGCAGTTGGACCGTTATTTACGTGATATTTGACTGTTTGACAAAATAATAATCGAAATTTAACTCGCCTGTAGTAGTGATATTTGTTGGTATTTTAACTTTGTTTTGTTATGATTTCATATTCTCTCAGGAATTTGATCCGATAGGGGATGGGCTAATGCAACAAGAAAATGGGCTGCTAATTACTCAGCTCATACATGTTTCTACTAAATGACATGTGTCTGCTTCGAATGTATTGTCTGTAGCGGTTGATTTCAGTGAAAAAAATCATAAATGGCGTGCTTTTTGTGTTGTTTGTTTTGCCTTATTTTGCTCGCGAGCACACTTCTCAACGGTTATTTCGAACGAAATGCACGCGCGGCCGTGTGCAGAAGAGATACGCGGTGTAATTCAAGGGAACGACCTGTGGGAAGGGGGGCTTTTGGGGGGAGTTATTTAATTTGCTTCGTTGTGCGCGCCCTTATCAGTTTTCTCAGGTGGCAACCTAACCCTTGAGGCCTTTCTCAAAACTGTATTAGATGTCTTCTTCCGAAATTTTTAATGCACATGATATGGACATCGCTGGAATAACTCCTTAGAAAATGTTTTCTGGTTGATCCCCCCTTTCAGGGCATCAGGTTTCGAGGACCCCCCCCCCTCCTTTCGCTCACCCCAAAATGAAATAATCCCCCCCCTAAAAAAACATCTTAAAGACGTATCTCTCTCCACTTCATCAAAATGTAATTTGCAAAATGGACGAGTCCAGCTATAACGCACGCGGCCACGCGCGCGCTGCATGTCGGTAGATGTGCGATATTTGCCGAACTACAAACTGCTAAAAAGCGCGCGCTGCATTCTGGTAGGTGTGGTACACGGCTTGGGCATTTCTGAATAAAGAAGAGCGCGCGCTTATAGCTGGAATCGTCCATTCTTTGGTGGTATCGAGACAGAACTTGCTCCATTCCTTTTTGTTGAAGCACAACTTTCAGTCAATCTTCTCGGCTTTTCAATGGTGATATACCCTGCGAGCAGTGATTTCCTCCTCTCTTAGGCCAGTGATTTCCTCCTCTCTTAGGCCGGCGGCTAGCGAGGGAGAGAAACCACTGCGAGCGACCGTTTGGTTTTCCATCGAGTAACGCAAGTCACATCTGGCGTCACATCTGGCGCTAATGGACTTAACACATGGGACTTGACCTTTCGCGTGACAACTTCCAGCTAGATTTTCAGCCAGTTTTCCGTAGTTTTCCATCTCCGAAGTGTTAGAATTTCCTCCAAAACATACAGTTAAGCTTACTATTGCTTGTAGAAATTTATTATGCCGTGTTTGGAGCTTTATTTCTGTGCGAGTTTGCTTTTTCGTGGCTTCTTTGCCTCATGGCGGTTTCAACTGTTGATTAAATATGTCAACACGTACCAGTGTCAAACGGGATTAAAACCGGTTTTACTGCTTTTGAGTTAATTTATTCATCCAAGTTTGAGGACGGCGCTAAACGGTCGCTCGCAGTGGTTTCTCTCCCTCGCTAGCCGCCGGCCTAAGAGAGGAGGAAATCACTGCTCGCAGGGTAATGGTGATATGCACTTTAATGAACCATTTGACACTAGTGTTTTACTACATTATTTATTTTAGTGCAACGTTTTCTTATATAACGCGCCTAGTGCTAGCGGTGGTGTTTGCCAATATTGCGCCACAAGCCTCCTTCTTCATCCTCTTCCTCCTCTACCTCGCAAGTGTACTACTTGTTAAATCGCCCTTGCATCGCATTCCGTCTGTAATCCCCGTTGTGCCCAGGTGGTTAGTAGCGCACCACGTAGGTGCAGCCATTGGTATCCTCAGCTTTGCCGCGATTCCCAGGTTTTTGCTCGCTTTCCAGACAACCTGGGCAAAAGTGCATAACCAGAAGTGTTCATTGGTATTAACCGTTCGTCGATGTTGTGGGCGATAAAAAAACCCAAGCGCATGATTCGGCGCGAAATGTGACAAGAAAGATGGCGGCCACTATGCGAGTGGACGAGAAAAGCGCCCCTGCCAGTCCTTGCCGTTAGACGCTGATTGGCCATAATCTGGAGATTTTTCTCGTCCACTCGCATCGTTGCCGACATTTCTTGTCACATTTCGTGTCAAATCGTATGTGGGTTTCCAGTGTGGTGTTTCTAAAAATAGAATTTTTCGCCCTCAACTCAATGGTCGCGCGGGTAATACCAAGATGGACACTTCTGGTTATGAACTTCTGGCCTGGGTGAAATATTCCTTCTTTAGTTTACGGATCACTTGCGTGGGAGTCACCCAGCTTTGTATCTGCGCCTGAAGTGCACGTGGAAATGCGTTGTCAGTGAAAAGACTAATAAATGGACATTCGGGGTTAAGATTTCTATACTATTCATTTTCGATGCGTCAGTGCAAGAAACGTTCATGATTGGCTGGTTTTTCCCGCCATATTGCCGCATCTGCAACACATGTTTATATATTTTGCTAAACAATCAGAAATATTGCGATTATGTATGAGGAGTTCTAAGTATTAGTTCATCAGATCGAGTTCCACATTTTTTCTGGGATACAGTAAAAACCCGCGTATAATTCGCCACGTTTTCACACATTTTCACAGAACTCTTCCCCTCCCCCCAACTTCTGCCATATAATCTTACCAGATGTGCCCCCAAATTGGATAACTGTTCCACCGTCACTGTTAATGTGCTTTGCTGTTGAATTTACAATAGAATCGTATGATATTTCTTTTGTGTAAATTGAGGACGAGATATCATAGGATTCAAGTCTATTCAAAGCGTTCAGTCGGTAGATTCCGCCGAAAATAGCACTCAAAAAGGCGACATCGACCGCGTCGCTGCGCGTCTCGTGCGGATATCTCTTCTTTCGTGCTATTTTCTTAGCGGAATCTAGCCTCCTGGAGCTTTGAATAATCCTAATATATAGATTTAGCCACTGGCTAAAAGCGGAGCTCCCGGTTACATGTTTCCGTGAGAATAAAACATGGTTGTCATGGGTACATTGTTTGTCACTGTGGACTGGCTGTGTGGAAGACTATAACCTACCCAATGGAATGATTCTAACAAAGCACAAACATACCATAAAGAGAAAAGCTTTTATTTGTCAATATATTCATAAAAGATTCAAGAAAATACCCACCATGGAATGAGCAGAGAAATTCAGAAAAGTTGGTTGTCAATTTTGGTATTTGTATTTATCCTGCTTTGTATGTATTGGAAATTCCAATGGTAAGGGAAGGAATGGTAAGGGAAGGGCCATCCCAATTCGTGAGCTTTTCAGGGGAGGGACCATTTCCATTACATTAATTGTCCTTTTAAGAGCTACCACTTTATGAGTTACGGAATTGTTCTCGGAGGGCTTGGAACATAACATTACACAAAGGTGAGTGAAGAGTTGTACCTTTCCTAGTCGATCCATGCACATTACATGGATGTTTCCCTAAAAGACGCATGAGAGGCCTTTTTCTTAATTGTGTGGTCCCAGAAAATATCCATACCCCTCCCTCTCAAAGGTTTGTAAAATACAGTACTTGTATGGAAAAGATCAGGTAAATTGATCCCAATCCCTCCAGAATTTCCATGGGGAGGGGTATGGATATATTGTGGAACCACACTTTGCTGAAATTCCCATAGAAAAAAAACTACCTACCCTATGTTCAAAACCCACCATGTATGATGTATGGTTAATTTGGTTAACACAATTATGTAACAAAAGATTTTAACAAGCTGGAGATTTGTGCAAATGAGGAGTCTTCAGTTCATGGAAATCTAGAGCAAGTAATCTATTGTTTTTAATGTGATGATATAACAATCATGGATACATTTTCTTTTCAAAACACAAGACAGAGTCATGAGCAGGCTATACTAATTTTTATGTATAATATCATCTTAGTACCTCAGCTATAATTGAATTGCAGCAGCATTGCATTCTCACTAGCTGGCATAGGCTAATTGTAGACAAAGTTAGTTGATGCATTTACATCCTCAAAGCACTGCAAATGCATTAAACTGATTCTTGACAAGTATTTAGAAATCATAATACATAGACATAGATAGTCATTATTGTGACAGTACACCATGGGATGCATGTGCCGTTATTACAATAAAGTATTAAAAAAGTGTAATAAATGTAAACTTGGAAAAGAAAGAGGAGACAAGGCGATGCCATTACATATTGTATTCTAATTCATGGATGGCAGGGGGGGGGGGGGGGGGTAGCCCTTGCCCCTCCACTGTTTTCTGTAAAGTTTTCCCTCTTATCTCTCATTGCCATACATAGTCTCTTATGAACTTCAAAGTCTGTTCTGCAGTCCATGTAATACTATTTATATAATTTTTGGCCTGTCCAAGAGCCATTTCTGGCTGCTGCTTTGTCGCTGAAATTGAAAGAGAAAAGCAATAAGTCTGATGAAGCTTAAAGACAAATCTTCTATTTTCCAGCCTTAAATAATACCATGCATGGCTAATTGGATACTATACATGTACATTTTAGTGATGAATTCATGAAATCAAGAATGAATGAAATGATTTCTAATTGTTTTGTCTATGATTGACTAATTCCATTTCGTTCAGTTTCCAGAGTGGTTTTCCTAGACCCGTGAAGACATATAATATTCAAAGTGTAGTAGTCAAGACAGCACATTAGAGAACAAAGAAATTAGAGTGCATTAGTGCTAAGTATGCTATTTCACGGATTTATCAAAACCAGTTTACTGTATTTGGCACATCAGATATTAATATTAAGGAATGTTAAAGAGTGGAGGCCAAGAGGTGTCCATGGAGAGAAGAACCGGGATGCTTGACATGGTAAAGGATGCAAATTGCATCACCACCTAAGGGACAGGAAATTCCAGAGGGGTGGGGGCAGGTCAATTACCTGATTTCTTCCATACAAGTACTGTATTTTCCTTTGGAAATATCAGATGGGTAGGGAGATCACTTTTTCAACACCTGCTCTGTGTGTGTGTGTGTGCACGGCTGTCCCCGATTCTATTTTTGGTCAGATTTAGTTTTAGCATGGCAAAAATGAAATTTCCGCCGTAACTTAGGAACGCGGGCGCACCTTGCATCTTTGAACCGCCAAGCTCATTCTACGGAGGGACTCGCAGGCCTTCAAAACAGTGCTTAAAAAATGGCTTATCGTCATACAAATGAAAGATTAAGTGGCAAAGTACAAAGAACAATTCATATACTTTATGAAGAAGTATGTTTCTTTATGATTTCGAGGTATTCGCAATGGAAAAATATAGATTTTTTACGGAGTTGGGTTCTCATCTGTGACAATACGACGTAATACAGATCTCAAAATTCACTGCTTCGGCTGGTATTTATCGAAGTTTTCCTCGGGTTGCGACCTACTATTCTGGAAACTTGGTGGATTGCTGAACAACGAAATCGCCTTAACTTTTTTTGACATTTTTTTATTTCAAGCATTTGGGTGAAATCCAGGTAAGCTACGAGCTGTTACTTCAGCGAATAGAAATTGCCTTTCAAACAAACATTTGACTCTATTTTTCGTTTATTAAAGTTTTAATCAAGTTCTTTCATAACAATTATATGTAATTAATGAATATAATAATAGATTGGTTACGTTTTGAGTCCATTAAAGGATCTTAAAGTATAGCGTTCGTCTTTGATTCTTGTCAGAGTTTGAGAGTACATTCGAACTCGATCTAGATTGGTGCTTCTTGTTCTGCAATGGGTTTTAAAATGATTTATCAGTGCAATCATTAATTATACTTTTTATTCTATTTATCACACACTAGCCCGACACTAGCCGTGGTCCCTGGTTATGTTTGTAGTTATTATTTCGGCGATTTGAAGCACTTGAAGTGGAACAAATAATCTTCACCAATTGATTTATATTGCCAACAAAGCGCGCCAATCTACTGAAAAGGGCGGGAAAAATTGACTCGAAAGGGCGCGAAAATGGCCCGCGCTTGCGGTGCTATTTTTATCCAATGTTTTTGTTTTACCGTAGAAATTTTGTGAAGCCAAAACAAACTTTATAGTTGTTGTAAAACGTCACAATGTCGGAAAACTACGGGTTGGAGTCCCACTTAAAATTTTGAAGGAATTATGTCGAGTGTGTGGGAGACGGCTACAAAAAAATTCCGAAAAATACGACACAAGTTACTCGTGTGAATCCATGGCGGAAAAGATGCACCAATCTCTTGGTATCGAGGTCGATAATGATGATGGAGACAGTCCTCCTCGCATGTGTTACAGATGTGTTTTATCCTTGGACCGGGACACATCCACGGTTTATGTAAAGGAATGGCCACAACATCCTAGGGTGGGAAAATGTGACCCTGCATGGGAAAACGTATCATAACGATCTAAGCGTTAGGTGGTCAGAGCGTTAGGTGGTCGTTAGATCGTTAGGGAAAATCGTTAGGCGAAAAAGTCACATCGTTAGGTCCAGCTAGGAGATCGTTAGTGAATTATTCATGTTTCGATAGGAATAATTCATGAGTGACAAGAGCGTTAGATTAAACGACCTCGCCAAACGGTCTGAACTTTTTAATAATCGGACGAACCGTTTGATTAAACGATCGTGTTTTGCATGAAATCACTTGATCCACCACCCTTCTCATTAATTGGTCGGATGCCCGCTGAAGATGTTTCAAAAAGTGATATTCAGGGCCATTGATGTCAAAGCCAAGGATCCAGAGAAACCATTGCGAAGGTGAAGTTCTTCTATCGCTAAAATATAATTGCCGCGCAACTTTGGGTAAACCCGCAACTTCTTTCCGTAACATCAAATAAATCAGCGAACGTTCGCCACAAAACCCGGAATATTTTGATGAACGTTTGCTTGAAAAAGCTTATCATCAGGTTGAATAATATTTCCACTCCTTTTTCATGTGTTTTTCCTCATAAAAGCTCAATAAAAACAACGAAGATCGATCATCGAAGATCGATGAAAATCTAGTAATTCAGGGAAGGTTTGGTAACTAGCCTAGTTCTAATATGCTTTCTGATTGGTTGCATTTGACACATATTGTTTTAGATAGCGAATCAGAATGCACGTTATATTGTAAAAATAAACTAAACATAACTCCTCTTCGGTTTCGCTTGAATACCGTACTTCATTCTTCGCTATCACGATGCAAATAAGGTGGATTTCCCTAGCTTTTCAGTGTAATATTATCGATTCATCTAAATAAATATAGCCACACTCGATATTAGTTTTGCAAAGATTAATTTTGGCTAATTTTCCCGCTAACACATCCCGCCCGAAATTCCGCAACTGGTTTGGCATTGCACCTCATCGATAACAGGAATGGAACTTTTGAAAGTGTTTTCCAGGAGTTTTATCTAACACTCAATGTGCACGGATGGTTGGACGGTAAGTTTCTTTATTAACTATTCAGTATATTTTGCAAACCGGAATGCAGCGTTCATAAAGTTCGAAGAAGCACGAGTAAAGACGCAACGCATGTGCTAGGAAAAGGCCAACCAATGTTTTACTCTTTTATTATGTCTATTATTCTGTTTCGTACTTTGCAAATTTATTGATGGCAGAATAGATGCTGACCGAATTTGCTGTGGACTTCAAAACTAAAAAAGCATGAAAAAGAGCAAGTCATTTAACGCTCATTATTTTAATCAACAACGTTTGGCATTGATCAAACGCTTGTATAAATATAATTGAACTGGGTCGTTAGAGAGGTAACTAAATCGTTAGGCAAAGCGTTTGCATTAACTCCTCATTAACTTTGTGACCGTTAGGTGTACTCACTAGATCGTTAGGCAATTTTACTAGATCGTTAGACGAAACGAAAAGATCGTTTGGTGATCGTTAGAAAATGACCGTTTAACGATCTATCGTTATGATACGTTTTCCATGCAGGGTCACAAATGTGCTGTCTGCACTCATTATGCAGAGCAGAGAAAGGGAGGGCGGCCGAAAAAACCTGCGCGTGGTCGACCTACGTCAAGCAAAAAAATGCGCACAGATGCAAACCCTACAGGCATTCCGCTAACTCTAAGTTTTAAACCGGATAACACACTGTTTAACACCCTAGTCTCTCATGTACCAAGCTATCGGTCTAGTGATCCCCTTCATCCTGATATGTTTATAGATGCCTTAAAGCCCGAGTTCTGTGTCCCATCTGTAAAGAGGTACTAGACCAACCGGTTCAAACAAAGTGCGCCAAGCCTCATATTTTCTGCGCAGCATGTCTCTCTTTCGCGTTTACTAGCTGGGACATCAGTTGTCCAATTTGTAAAACGAAAGGTGACTCATCGTTTGTTGAAGCAGCACCAATGGTTCTGGTTGATGTGATAGCAGGTCTCAGATTAAAATGCCCCCATTGTCAAAAGGGTGTAACACTGGAGCAGTATAATGGCCATGATTGTTGTGCTCAAGAGGGAACAGTTCCCCCCTTGCACAGACTGCAACCCCACCTCAAAATATCATTGAGCACCTCCAAATATGATTGAGCAACCCTCGGGCATAACTGCCAAGGATATACTCGAGATGCCAGGGGGAGTTGTGACCCCTGCCATGAAGGAGATTGGCTTGTTTGTGTTAAGGAGGCTAATGCAGCAGTCTGAAGATGGTAAACAGCACTATTTCCAACAGGTGGACAGGTGAGAAATGTACTAAAATTAGTCGAGCTAACGACTAAAATTGTATATGCCCCTGGTATTTTCATCCCATAATTTTATGCCCTTGAATATGGACAGTTTTGCATTCAATATACATAATCGCTTTCTCCAAAAAGTCAAATTCTGGATTCTGATTGTGGAATTACACTATCCATGTCTACCTGTACCAGGAAAATTATGTAAACAAAAATAATGCAAATGCAATTTTGGATACCTAGTCATAAATATAAAAGCAAGAATGTTTGAAACTTGCAGCCCACTGTACCAGGAAAATTATGTATACAAAAATAATGCAAATGCAATTTTGGATACCTAGTCATAAATATAAAGCAAGAATGTTTCAAAATTGCAGCCCATTGAAGTTGTAAAGCGGACACGCCCAAGAATTTCGTCTGGTGCTGCTAGTCAGAGAACCGTGCGTGAGCGAACAAAGTTCATAGGAAGAATGAGAGAACAGGTGTCTTCTGGTGATAATAATGTCCAGTTGCGTGATGAGATAAAGGCCTTGGGTTCAGATGAACGGCAAGCCCTCCTGAAGGATGCTCTTGGTAAAGACTTCAAGATTGTGATCCCAGAAGGTGACATGTTGGCAATGAAGGCAGATTTGGGCGATACCTGGTACAGAATGAGGAAAATCAGGAGGTTAGTAGGCAAGTTTGTTCATAATTATAATTATGGTAAATTATTCACATTATTACCCAGTGTAAATATAGCAAATCCCTTAAGTTTATGTAAAATCAAAAAGCCAAAGTTAATTTCATATTTTGCTATGACTTATTCATGAAAAGCAAATGAAAATAGTAAGCAATTGCAAGCCCTTCATAATTCTTTTTAATACAAACACTAAAGTACCTATGATTTGGTTGCAAAAATCTCACATAATTACGTAAATAATTGGACTAAATGAGTTGGCCAAACTAAGCTAAAATTGTTAATGTTAATTCTTATTAATTGTATTTTCATACACTTTTAGATGGATGAATAGTTGGGGCATGATATGTGAATCCGAAACAAACAAAGAGAACAGATACACAACATTACTGACCCCAGCATCCTAGAGAGTGAAATGATGCCATTCCAGTTCACAAGTGGCAGTGGGAAGGGGACTGAGATAAGGAAGGGCCTTGCTGCTATGTAAAAGACCTTCCAGGATTCATTAAGCTGCATTTGTCAAAGAATCAGGAGTAAGATAACTCAGTTTAATAGCATTAAGTATAAACCAAGTTGTGATCTATGAGTAAAGCTGCAATTTGATTGACTGAGCTACTTCTATCTAGATAGCAAGTAGTGTGCTGGTGATTCTTTATAAGAATATTTATAATGGTATATGTATCACTATTTTTGGATCAACTAGTTGGTTTATAGTAAAACAATAAGATTACTCACTCTCGATTGCAATGAGCTGATAGCGAGCTTGTCAAAGACTCCTTATTTACTATCAGCTCAGTAATACCAATTTCCTAATTCTTTAAGTATTATTCCTTTCTTATTCCTGATGATTAATTAATGCCCTGATGGGTGATGCATCTCATGTGACCAATACATTAATATTTTGTCCCTTGTTTGTTTATAGGGCTAACAGACTGATGACTCATGAGGGGATGGAGGATGACACTATTTATGTAAAGATAGGGGGTGATGCTGGTGGAGGCAGCTTTAAAATGGCCTTTGAAATTGCCAATCTGGAACATCCAAATTCTAAGAAGAATACCGTCATATTTTTGCTGTTTGAGGCGAAAGATTCATGGAGCAATTTATGGACAACAATGAGCTTGTACAAGGAGCAAATCAAGGAGCTTTCAAGTGATAATTGGTGGCAAGTTGCTTTTAAAATAATAAAAAGCAAGTGCTATTAGATCATGTTTATTAAGCATATCAGTGACCATTTTGTTTCTTGTTTCCTGATAGTGGCAAGAAGATTGTTCCCATTTTGTTTGGTGACTATGAGCTTATTTGTAAGTTCTTTGGAATTGCTGGTGCATCAGGTAAAGTGTTTCCACCCCTTTGTAGGAAGAAATTGACATTGATACTGTCTGCATCATATAAACGCAGTGCCCAGGGCCCCGTCATGTGTTCAAGTACAACCAGTAAAAGGCTATCTATGATTTGGATTTTTTTTACCAATGTAAACAATCAACATTACGCCACATTTAAGGAGAGCAGCATTTATAACAATTAATTTCCTGCTCACACTTTTTACAGCTAGCTCTAATTTAGCATTTTTGTCATACAGCGGTTTGCAAAAAAACAGGACATCTTACTGTAGTATCTCAATATATAAACAATCATATCAAGAATACCATAGGATGGTTTCTAGCATTAATGCTTAGGATAACAAAGGTTTTTGTAGCTGATTATGGATGAAAACATGTTTCAGAGCAAATATCTAAATTTATAGACTAATTGTGTCTAAAAGCCTTCCCAAATAGCCTTGTCTACATGGTGATAATATGAGTATGATGTCATAATTTTTGCAAACTGCTGATCATCTACAAATGGGTCTACAATAAACAATAGCACTACCTTTTTTATGCCAGGCAAATACTTCTGTCTCTGGTGTCTTGGAACCAAGGATTTAATCAAGGACTGCCACACAGCTGTAGCAGAGAGAACCTTGGACAACCTGAAAAGGGATCACAAGAACTTTGTTGCAGATGGTGCCAAGACGTCACGTCAAAAGTTTTTTCACAATGTTGTTCATGAAGCGCTGCTTGAAGTTCCTCTTGAGAACGTAAGACTGTTATAAATATTTAAGAAGGAATCTGCCAGCAGTTTGAGTAAGCAGTGGACAAAAATATTGTACCAAGATAATTAATTTGCATTGTTTTTAATATCTTGTGAAAACAAATCCGTTTCTAATAACACCAAACACTGAAAATGAATTTCAAAGTTCCTACCAAACACTGGGAAATGGTAGTGGAATGAAATTGACAACATTTTTTCTTGTGTTTGCACTACTTTTTTCAGCTTTGAAAATTATTTTTACAGGCTCCAGTGGGAATTTGTTTTTGGTGTTAATACAGTTAATGAATAACATCTCCAGCTTTAAGAAAATGCAAACAGAATTTGAATATTATCTTTGATATTACTCTGGTACAAGATTTTGTCCACCAAAGCCTGAAATTACTCAAACTCTGAATGAGTTTCCCCTTAATATATGCTTCATATCTACAGAAGGTTGCATGACAACTAGTAAAGAATGTAATTGTTGTATCCTCACCTCATCAATAATTCACTCTCTCTTCAGGTTTGTATCCCTGGCCTCCACATTAGCCTTGGGGTGTTCAAAAAGTTCTTCGACCATCTGGAGGCCTGCTGCATTGAACTGGATAAAAAGATCATGATACATCATGCCAGTGGAACCACGCCAGACAGGTCTGACCCCATCCTCCTGGCTCTACGAAAGGCCCTACAGTGCCGTACAAATGCTCAACAGCTTCACGATGATGCCAATGACCTTCACCAGCGAGTTGCTCTTATAGCCATGCATACCAACACAGATATGAATAATGATGAGACAGTCACAGACTTGATGCTAGAAATAAACAAGATAAACAAAGCAGCTAAAGAGGAGGTAGACATAGAGTACAATAGCTAGGAAAAAATAATTTCACTACCCTTAAGCCATTGATGTGATTTCAAAGATCATTTTAGTAATTAAAATAATAATAATCCAATAAACATTATGTGTAGGAACAAAAGGCAGAAGAACTACTGAAAGCAGTTAACTTCAGTGAAGGTCCTGTTACCCGCCAGTTGGATATCACCTTGAAGTCAATCCACGTAGAGAGGCAGGCATACCATGGGAAGGCTTTTATAGGCAATCACGTTCATATATGCTTGAAGGTTGGTACAGTAATTTAGCAACAAAATGAACACTAAGACCAGGTGTATTTTAAATTTGAATAAGAAATTATCAGAGGTATTTGAAAATGATAACTTCTAAATTAGCTCACGCATAAACCAAATGTAACAACCGTTTTTTCCAGGAAAAGAATATTGAAATTCTAATGCATGGTGTGGTATCCACAACTAAAACAGCCTGCCCACAGCTCCAAACAGATGCCCAGAACCTCAGCTTTAAGTTTGAGAAGCTGTTCAAGATGTTTGCTAAATGCCATGCAGTATACAATTCTGGCGGATATGTCAGCGACAACACAATTGATATTCTTGGTAACAATTGATATTCTTGGTAACAATTGATATTCCTGGTATCCATGAAATATTGAGAAACAAATAACTTATGGTACAGATCATATTTTCCTAAAAAGTATTTTTTTATCTTATCCCAGAGAGAGACATCGCAGCCCTGATGACCTACCTCAGAGGCAGCTTTTCTGAAATGTCAATCACACCAAAGTTGCATATGCTTGAGGTACATGTGTGTAAGTTCTTGCGTCAGTGGCACTTGGGGCTGGGTTTCTATGGCGAACAAGGCATAGAGAGTATCCACAAGGAGATAAACATCCATGGTGCTGCCTTCAAACAGGTCAAGAATCCCCCTGCAAGGCTGAAACAGCTCCTGCTCAATCACCATGTGGCCACAAGTCCAGTGCTTGCTGAAAGAGCCCCACAGCCAAAGCCCCGGAACAAGAAAGTCAGAGCTGCAGAGGAGTGAAACAAAAAGAGTGAGCAGGTCACTCTCAAACCAACAGCTCTTTTCAGAGCTCTCAACCAAATGGCTCTTTTAAAAGCCAACAAAAATGGCTCTTTTCAGAGCCCCAAAGCAGCAAAAGTAAATGGTAAAAATGCTTCAGAAATGACAAAGCACATATCATCCACATTACAAAACATGCTTATTTGGCAGAAATCCCCCTCCCCCAGCTTCTAATGGTCAATCTCTTTACAAAACTTTTATAGTCCTTGCAATATATTGTTCGACTCCATTCGCTTATACAAACATTAGAGCGCACAATTTTGAGCAAAATATCCAGCTTTATTTTGGGAGCAAACTTGTACTCTCAGTCGAATATTTCAAGACGTTCATAGTCTACGAAATTTAACAGCTTGAAAGTTCAAAGAAAACCTGAATAAGCATGGAATTGGAGGCTACATCAGTTGAAACAGTATTCAAACAGTATAATGTACATGCTTAGAGTGATAGATATAAAACAGTAAAGAAAAAATGTCATAAAATTCTAACCTTACCGACTTGAAGTCGAAAGTCTTCGGACTTGAAACCACATGGTCGTTTCTTGAGGAAAACTTCGAGATAATACCATCCTCCATCTTAAATTTTCCAACTTTAAAGACCCACAGCGAGGAAAATTGGCGTCTAAGTTGTCGGAAACGTTCAAAATGCCTTCAATTTTCTCGAAACTTCGGCATATTTCGCACCACAAGATGATCTTCACGACCACGGCCCGCCATTTTGTGGTTGTGCTCTTTGATCACATGATGAGAACTATTGTAAGAGCCAATCAAAACTGCCACGTTTGAACATAATTTCTCCGCCGCGTGTTCGAATGAAACAGACACGCGACATCCGGTTGACTAGGCACTACTGCGCATGCGTATTCTAAGATTCGAGCCCGGGGCAGCCGTGTGTGGAGGGGAGGGAGGGGGGGATCTTCTGGAAGCACACATTGAAAAAAGATTTGAAGCATTTCAATCTGTCATTTCAAGGGTAAAACAGTACTTGATGATTTGGTTGTTTACATTTTTCCAAAGGTTATTTGTTTGACATCTTTTTGCCAAAAAATATTTCCATTTACATGACCAGAACCTAAATTCTAGATGCAATCACAAAAATCTTGGCAGTAATGTATGCTCAGTATATATTGAGTTATATAATAATAAATAATAATTTGTTGATTTATAGTGCGCTTTTTAACATATAATGATCAAAAGCGCATTACACGGTATCTAACTATTAATATAATCTAACTCACATATTATGTACAATTTAAAATATATATACAATAAAATATAGGGATAATGGTAGATACAAAGATAATGAATAATATAAAATACATAAATTATTAAAAAGTTATATTTAATATATTGACAACTCTGATAGCTCAAAATTGTTTTCTTTAAGATGTTCTAGGGCTTAATTTTTAAGCAGGAGCTGAAAAACTCAGTCTACTTAAAATTATACTTATGAGTTTGATAGGAATACAAGAAAATATTTGAGAGGTAATGTGGGATTCCTCCATTTTGGGTTTTGTACATCATCAATGCTAGCTGTTTGTCCCTCCTGGTCTCAAGATTGTCCCACTCCAGCTCATTAAGTAAATCCCTTGACCGTTTATCATAATTTGAGAAGGTCAAAACCCTGGCTGCCCTGTTTTGGAGTATCTGGAGGGTGTTTGCCATCCCTTTGCCACATGTCCCCCATACAGCACTACAGTTAAATGAAAATATGGCTGTATGAGGGAGTTAAAGTCCTGAATGGATGCAAATACAATGTTGTTGTTTCTGCATTCACTAAATTAACATGCTACCTATGCCAAATGAAATTTTTTGATCCCAGTTGGGAAATTCACACATTCCCACTTGGATCTCAGATTTAAGCTTTGATCCAACCTGAGTTTTCATTTAGGTCAGATATAAACACCTTGGGTATCTTAAATAGTCCAGTCTGGTATTATCTTCCCTTCAGGGTCATACTACCTCCCAAACAGTTGGGATAACACAGGGGCGGAAGAGCACCCTAAAAAGTGGGGGTTCCGAACAGGCAAAAAGTGAAGTGTGCATGTAATTTCTATTTTCCATGTTTTCACCTCACATATATTTTGATGAAATATGTCACAATGTAATCGTAACCCCTACTGAGCCTAATGTCACAACAGAAACAAAAACAACAAACAAAAAGGTTCTTCTGTTCCTTTTCTTTTTTACGTGTAAATACAAAAAATATATAGTTTCAAAAAGCTCAGCCCGCACTGCCCCCAAGTCCATAGCTATTTAGGATTACAGTTTAGTGTTTATATTACATGGGTACTAGTTTTATGTTACAGATGTACTGTACCAGTGTTATTATGATGCACAAAAAATAAGTGTTCAATAATAAAACTCAATTAGGGAAACCTTTGTTTTTTGGGCATAGAAACATTAATATGGAACAGAATAAAGTGTTTTGCCAAAAGCAAGGTGAATACAGTGGTGACCCACCCCTTTATTGCACCAGCGCCCCCCCCCCCCCCCCCCCCCCCCCCCCCCCTCGATAAATAATGACCGGTCCCTAAACAGTAGGAAGTTAGCAGAGAAAAGAGATTAGTTCATCAATAAGTACACTGCCACTCTGACAGTCTACAATCCAACATGGGTGCAAATAACAATAGGATTACCGTAGTTTTGTAATTAAGTTTTTGTTTTCTTGAGTTATAGACTCAATTTCAGTTTTCTATTTCTTAGACATGTCAACTTGTGAAATGCAGAGAAGAGAGGCCTGTGGTAGCAGGAAACAAAAACAAATGATATAATTTTCCCATCCTTACCGTGTTTTCTAGGAGGGGAAATCCAGAATGTCGAATTTTAGGCGAGGAAAACACGCATAACCCGCAGTTGTGAGAGGAAGTTGGCAGGTGCCAAAATACTAGCTTGCCTTGAAGTCTTGGTTTTCTCTGCTATGTAGTTTTCATTTTTGTGACATTCCTTCGCTTTCCAAACATGACACGACTCGGTCTTGGACCATTAATTAAATAAAGGTTTCTGTTCTGTTCTAAGTTAAGTCAAATCCTAAGTTACTCCTAGTAAATGTCTTACTTACTTACTTACTTACTTTTACTTTTTCTGTTCTAAGTTAAGTCAAATCCTAAGTTACTCCTTTCCGATCCTGCCGATTCGCGAGTCGTCTCGGATTCAAACTATCAAATGCAATGTTCGATATACACAATGAACAGCGACGTTTACCTTTATTCCTGTGTGTAGAAACAACTTTAGTGTATCCTGCCTGAACTCCCTATAAAGAAATTACAAAGTGAGTGTAAACAACTCGCAATGGCCGCCATTAACTTAAGATTTAGACTCGTCTCCCCTCACACTTTTATTTCTCCTACTTATCAAACCGTATCGACTAACACTTAACTACCGTTACGTGGAAATCAAAACAAAGTTTTATTCAATTAACCAAGTAAGTAATCTAGCAAAGCAGTATTTGGGTTGTTCATGACTTTCATGTGGTCCCAGGCTAGCTTCGCTCTAAAACAACAAAGACGGCGACAGTCGACAACAATATTACAAAGTGAATAAAAACCCACCTTTTACGGTTCCTCCATGTAATTTTAGTCCCCGGAAAAGCCACTGTTCTATTATAAACGCCTCGTGTCCGACCACGACTGTAGTGTTTCATGTTTGTCATAGTTGGCTGCTCGCCGAATCTCGCCTCTTGGCTTTCTTGTTGTCAACGAGAAGAACTCTTTTGACTTCTACATACACTTGTTGCTCCGACATTTGCGTAGTACGATTCTAGTTGGTTCTCACAGTCGCTCCCAAGTGTAGTTTCGTCTTGTGCATTGGCCACGAAT
The DNA here is from genome assembly GCA_033964015.1 of Scolanthus callimorphus. Classification (NCBI taxonomy): domain Eukaryota; kingdom Metazoa; phylum Cnidaria; class Anthozoa; order Actiniaria; family Edwardsiidae; genus Scolanthus; species Scolanthus callimorphus. The sequence continues at coordinate 696,911 of JAWWUD010000058.1, forward strand.
CGAAGTAACTCAATATTATAAATCTTTCTCGGTTTCTTTCTTGGTTTCCTGTAGTGGTGACGTCAGTATCGAGCCAGCAGCGCCCCCTGACTACCTACCCCTCCCCCTGTCGCGTCGCTCGGCTCCATGTTGTGACGTCACCGGCGAGTGATCGCGCGAACGCGCGATCATCACCAAAGCATCGACCACCCACCCCTCCCCAGTCATTCGGGTGTCACTCACTTGGCGGCGCCATAATGTGACGTCATGCCAATCTGTGACGTCAGGCCTCACGGTACGCACGGGAAAATGGCGGGAAATCTCGACGTCGAAAATTCACTCGCATCCCTTTGCGACCTGTGATGCTATTTGGGTACCCTGTGGGAATTCATACATGCGCTATTATTTGCGATCGTTTGGACGCTTTTTCCTTAGGTATGGTGCTCCGCTCTGCGGCCTTCGGCCGCAAAGGAGCTCCGCTATAATATCATCTACCATTGCTAAGACCATATTCAACCTCAATCAGTCTTTTTAGCGGAGCTCCAGCGCGGGCCGAAGGCCCGCGCAAGCGGAGCACCATACCTAAGGGAAAAACGTATACCATCGAGTTGATTTTTGAACGTCACGGGCATTTTGGATCATTTTGATGACGTCATTGATGGCGTGAGGGAACGTGACTTTGGTGTAGAGTTCCTCTGATGGTCTTTGAAAGTTTGTCCAAGTTTGTCTTCTAGAGAAGCTTCCCTTCGGGAGATATGATTTTTTCTTTATTTTTCTGGTATTAAACCTATAGTGTCCGCCGTCCGTCCGTCGTCCGTGTACACATGGGAACCCTGTGGTATGCAAAGAAAAAATTATATCTCCTCAAGGGAACATGCTAAGACAGCCATACTTGGGATATTTTGTCTATGCCACAAGGGGGGTGCTGTAGCACGGTCACGTGATGTGACGTCATCGATGACGTCATCTATGCTTGAAAAATGAATATCTCGTGAAGAGAAGACTCTAAAACAACCAAACTTGGGTAGTGTGGTCTAGGTCACCAGATGAGCGAAATGAAGTGGTCACGTGATGTGACGTCATAGATGACGTCATCTATGCTTGAAAAATTAATATCTCGTGAAGAGAAGACTCTAGAACAACCAAACTTGGGTAGCGTGGTCTAGGTCACCAGATGAGCAAAATGAAGTGATCACGTGATGTGACGTCATCGATGACGTCATCTATGCTTGAAAAAATAATATCTCGTGAAGGGAAAACTCTAAAAGAACCAAACTTGGGTAGTGTGGTCTAGGCCACCATATGATCGAAATGAAGTGGTCACGTGATATGACGTCATCGATGACGTCATCTATGCTTGAAAAATGAATATCTCGTGAAGAGAAGACTCTAAAACAACCAAACTTGGGCAGTGTGGTCTTGGTCACCAGATGAGCGAAATGAAGTGGTCACGTGATGTGACGTCACCGATGACGTCATCTATGCTTGAAAAATGAATATCTCGTCAAGAGAAGACTCTAGAACAACCAAACTTGGGTAGTGTGGTCTAGGTCACCAGATGAGCAAAATGAAGTGGTCACGTGATGTGACGTCATCGATGACGTCATCTATGCTTGAAAAAATAATATCTCGTGAAGGGAAAACTCTAAAAGAACCAAACTTGGGTAGTGTAGTCTAGGCCACCATATGATCGAAATGAAGTGGTCACGTGATATGACGTCATCGATGACGTCATCTATGCTTGAAAAATTAATATCTCGTGAAGACTCTAAAGCAACCATATAAACCATGTACACATGGGAATCTCTTTCATTCACATAGAAAATTTTATAACCAGGAGCTCCGCTTTTAGCCAGTGGCTAAATCTATATATTAGAAAATATTTACGCACAAAATTACACAACGTAAAGGATTTTGAGCAACGGGAGAAAAAAAATGAAATTCAAGAAATGAAATGAATTTCGACAGCAAAATTAAGAAAAAGAAAACGCATGGTGCATATTTGAATAAAGATTACATGGACTCGAGATATCGTTCTGTGTCCCGATTTTGGCTTGCAAGCCACCCCCAGATAACCGAGTAGCACGCGATTCGATCGACGAGCTGCGAGCGCACTTGACAAACAATACAGGTCGGTATTTTCAGCGTGGTGGAAGCACGTCATCACTATGAAAAAAAAATACATGGTGTGTTTTTGTCGTACGCATATCTGTCGCATTTAAGCCTACGAGAACTCCCCAAGTTGCAACGCGTCCAGAATTCCGCTGCTCGCCTTCTGACTGGGACAAGGAAATATGACCATATTTCCCCCATTCTTCGTGATCTCCACTGGCTTCCAGTGAAAGATCGAATTGACTTCAAGCAACTTCTCTTAGCCTTCAAAGTCATCAATGGTTTAGCCCCTGCCTATCTATCTGATCTACTTGCTCTCCACAAACCAACTAGGACTCTACGCTCTGCAGGGAAGACTTTGTTGGTACAGCCTAGGTATAACCTTGAGACCTATGGCGCTAGAGCCTTCTCAGTCCATGCCCCAAGGCTTTGGAATTCTTTGCCGCTTGAGATGCGCGTATGCAATGACCTTAGTGAATTCAAAACAAAATTGAAGACATTTCTTTTTAAGCGCGCATTCCATTTGTAACTTTTTATCATCGATCATTCATTGTATATTTTTAAATATAAACAGAATAAAAAATGAGCTCAGAATAATATAATGCAGTATATAGCGTATTTTTTAACTTTTAGTTTTTAATTCTTTTAGCATTAAAATGTAATTTGTTCTGTTATTATTCATAGTATTATTTATTTAAAGTATGTAACTTTTTAACTTTTAATATTGTAAAGCGCTCTGGATCCGTATGAGAAAAGGCGCTATATAAATTCTCTTATTATTATTATTATCCCCTTCGCAGTACTTGACTAGATTCTCGCCTTGATTTGTACTGTGATTAAATCTATTCAATCTATTGACAATACAAGTTGATGCTCTATAACTAATTTTGGGGTTGCCAATGTCGGGCGACTTTTAAAGAATTGAAAATAGTAGGACATCGCTGCTACCTCTGGGATTTGGGTAAAATAATTAAAGAATAATTTAGTGTATTTTACGAGTTTTATACATGACTGTCGAGACTCATTGGCTACTCGTTTTTCTCAGCCAATCAAATTCTGCAGTAAATGCAGATGTGGAATTACTTAGTAATTCGTTCGGCTTGCTATTGGCTGAGAAAAAAAGCCATTCAGGAGCACGTTTTGAGCTCTATTGATTCTAATTGGCTAGCGATATTGCTCAATGACGATTGTTTTCATGACGGTCAATGAAATCCGCTCTAAGCGAACCTCCCGCATGCAACACAAAAATGAGGAAGAAAAGATGCCATGCATCAACACGGTTACGTGATATGACGTCATCAGTGAAACCATCAAATCTTATCAGGAGCTCGACTTCTATGCAGTGTCTAAATATATTTAGTCAAATCACACTAGTGGTCTATTGTCAATGGTGGGTTCTGATTGGTTGAGCTACTAGTAGGCTATAAGTAATAGCCTACTAGTAGCAAAGAGTGTCGGATTTGAAAGCCAGAAAATGTCAAATGAACAGACGAGAAAACGTTTTTGGCAATACGAATTGACCTACTAGTGTGATTTGACTAAAACAATTATTCCTCTCGCCCTCATGGCCTCTGAGTCAATAGCCCATTTAGCCTTCGGCCTCATGGGCTATTGACTCAGAGCCCATTCGGGCTCGAGGAATAATTGTTAAATACTAGTTGTAGCTCTCGATAAAAGTGCCAACGAGCAATAGAACAATGAGTCATGTTTTGCCCTTTTGAAAATATGAGTTCCTCTGACACACTGCTGCCCTAATTTCATTTGGCCGACTATAGATCACTCCCTGAGACAAATATCTAACTCAAAATGTCATGCATGTACGTACTGTCGTATGTACTAATTAACGCAATTTGTAATAAAGTTGACAGACGCACTTTGTAATAAAGTTGACGCACTTTGTAACTAAAAAGCTGACGCAATTTGTAACAAGTCTCTGTCGCAGATTGTAATTAAAAAAACTGACGCAATTTGTAATAAGCCCCTGTCGCAATTTGTAATAAAGCAAATTCTAGAAAAAATCATCTTGATGGCTCTTGATTCTTCTGGATTTTGCTGACCTTATCACCCGAACAACTTGACAAACGCAAACAGGCGATTCCATGCTATTGTTCGGAGGTATATACTTTCGCAATGGTGGCGATTCCTGTGGCCTCGCAAGTATAAGAAAGCTTATGAGTCGCCATGGTTCTTCTAGCGAAGTTGTTTTCGTGAATTCAAGCGTAGCCCCCTGTATATAGCCACTCCCTAATGAAATTTATTTTCGTACGTTTTGGGAGGAAGATACCAAAAATTCAGAAATAAATCGTTTGTTCATGACCGGATGTTACCTCTCTTTATTACCCTGTCATTAATTATATTCTACATATTGCATCTATTTTGTATATGAACACACAATGTTGACTTGCCGATCATGGTTTGCCTCTAACAAGTCTAACATGTTTATACTTTATACTAATACTAAATTTTACTAATACTAATCTTTTCTTAAGTTTGAGAAGCCAACCATATTTGCAATTTGCTTTTATTACAAATTGCGACAGGGGCTTTTAGAAATTGCGTCAGCTTTTTTATTTACAAATTGCGTCAAGTTTATTACAAATTGCGTCAAGTTTATTACAAATTGCGTCAGGTATTACAAAGTGCGTCAATTATTACAAAGTGCGGCAGCACAATGTAAAGGTTGCATTTCCATGCATGAGCATATGAACAAGCTAAATCACTGAAAAAGCACAGCACTAGAGCGCTCTACAGTATACACAATGACCGCATCAGAGGGAAACAGCGAGTTTTGTTTTCCAGAGAATCTCGTCGTTCCCGAGACCGAGGGTGCAGTCATTAAGTGTTTTATTATATAGCAAAAAGAAAATTTGGTAAAAATAGTCAGCCGAAATTTCTCGCTCTAGCGATGTCGCCCGCGCGGGTAACGGGTATTTTTTAATTGTAGCCCGCGCGGGCTACATTGAATTTGTAGCCCGCCACGTGACCATGATAGAACCAATCAGAGCGCGCCCTTTGATCGAATAAACACGAGCTATATAATAATGAAGGGTATTTTTGATCCATTATGCGGATTGATGTAATATCAAGAACAGCCGTGTTCTATTCAATAAGTCCCAGGCTGTTTGAAGCAGTTTCGGAGCATGTGTGTCGAGTTTGTCTAGTTGTACTTACTTTCACACCTGTCTCCTGTATACCCATTATCACAAGTACATGCAAACCCGGCATTGTTGGCTTGGTTGACACATGTCGCCCCGTTCCGACATGGGTTAGAGTCACATGGCGGAGGAGGACCTGAAACAAAGGACATCGTTGTCTTGACTTTAGAAAAGTTAGGTAGATTCATTAGACAGTGATCAAATCAAATCAACTTTATTTACTCATAAGGCTATTATCAGTTGGAGTTATACACAGAGTATAGGTTTGGAGTGAGTTTATATTTTGGTGGAAAAAAAGTGCGAGCAGGGAGACCAAGTGAACTATCCAGATATCTAGTTAGCCTCCCTAACTATTAAAAGTTTGTTTTTGAGCAGATGAAAAAGAACGCTGAACCCTCCCCCCCAAAAAGAAAGAAAAAATATATGCAGTTGGGAGTGATTTCGAGAAATACTGATTAAGTCAATATAGTACAGTAAAAGTGAAGGTTTGTAGTTGGGATAACGCGAATATAATCCAGAGCATCTAATCGCTTGCAATATTAAGAACAGCCGCTAAGCAGCTTGGGGGATCATGTTACAGCGAGTTTTGTTTTCCAGAGAATCTCGATGTTTCCCGAGACCGAGGGTGCAGTCATTAAGTGTTTTATTATATAGCAAAAGAAAATTTGGTAAAAATAGTCCGCCGAAATTTCTCGCTCTAGCGATGTCGCCCGCGCGGGTAACAACTTTTTAAGTATGGTCCGTATAAGAACTAGGCAAGCCAACGGCAAAGCATGCTGGAATGCAATTAATTTCTATTGAAAATATAGGCAATTTCATTGGCTTAGACATGAAAATCAGTAAATTCACTATGCTAGAAAGACTTGTCTGAGGATTTTTAGGGAGACATAAGCACTCGGGTACTCTCAAACAGGATATGCAATTTGTAAAGACTTTGTATGTGGGGAACCTAGCGTAAAATGCTGATTCTCACTCCTTTGTTCTTCTTTAATCTGATTGGTCTAGAGACTTTTTGTTGCCATATGTTCTCAAAGCAAGTCGAAATCTATCAATTTTTCACTTTTATTATGTTACTAGTCATGATAACTTACTGTGGTAAAAAAATAGGACATATCCTACGTGGGGAACCTTCAATGCCGTAGAACAATGGAGGTTTGCCTAGTTCTTGCATGGATGATTACTTAATTGTAGCTCGCGCGGGCAACATTGAATTTGTAGCCCGCCACGTGACCATGATAGAACCAATCAGAGCGCGCGCTTTGATCGAATAAACACGAGCTATATAATAATGAAGGGTATTTTTGATCCATTATGCGGATTGCTGTAATGTCAAGAACAGCCGTGTTCTATTCAATAAGTCCCAGGCTGTTTGAAGCAGTTTCGGAGCATGTGTGTCGAGTTTGTCTAGTTGTACTTACTTTCACACCTGTCTCCTGTATACCCATTATCACAAGTACATGTAAACCCGGCATTGTTGGCTTGGTTGACACATGTCGCCCCGTTCCGACATGGGTTAGAGTCACATGGCGGAGGAGGACCTGAAACAGAGGACATCGTTGTCTTGACTTTAGAAAAGTTAGGTAGATTCATTAGAGACTGATTAAGTCAATATAGTACAGTAAAAGTGAAGGTTTGCAGTTGGGATGATAATGATAATGATAATGATAATGATAATGATAATGATAATGATAATGATAATGATAATGATAATGATAATGATAATGATAATGATAATGATAATGATAATGATAATGATAATGATAATGATAATGATAATGATAATGATAATGATAATGATAATGATAATGATAATGATAATGATAATGATAATGATAATGATAATGATAATGATAATGATAATGATAATGATAATGATAATGATAATGATAATGATAATGATAATGATAATGATAATGATAATGATAATGATAATGATAATGATAATGATAATGATAATGATAATGATAATGATAATGATAATGATAATGATAATGATAATGATAATGATAATGATAATGATAATGATAATGATAATGATAATGATAATGATAATGATAATGATAATGATAATGATAATGATAATGATAATGATAATGATAATGATAATGATAATGATAATGATAATGATAATGATAATGATAATGATAATGATAATGATAATGATAATGATAATGATAATGATAATGATAATGATAATGATAATGAATGATAATGATAATGATAATGATAATGATAATGATAATGATAATGATAATGATAATGATAATGATAATGATAATGATAATGATAATGATAATGATAATGATAATGATAATGATAATGATAATGATAATGATAATGATAATGATAATGATAATGATAATGATAATGATAATGATAATGATAATGATAATGATAATGATAATGATAATGATAATGATAATGATAATGATAATGATAATGATAATGATAATGATAATGATAATGATAATGATAATGATAATGATAATGATAATGATAATGATAATGATAATGATAATGATAATGATAATGATAATGATAATGATAATGATAATGATAATGATAATGATAATGATAATGATAATGATAATGATAATGATAATGATAATGATAATGATAATGATAATGATAATCATAATCATAATCATAATCATAATCATAATCATAATAATAATAATAATAATAATAATAATAATAATAATAATAATAATAATAATATAATATAATAATAATAATAATATAACAATCATTCCCCAAAAATGATGGACCTTTTTCTTTATTTGGTCGGTGATGACGCTCGACTAGCGTTCTTTGTAAAATGACTGCGACTTTATCTTGAACACACCTTCATGCATGTTTTGATCGAATATAGCATCAGTGGTAAATTTACTTTGGATGCTATAAGTGTTTTTAGTAGCACAGATGCCTGCAAATGTGGAACTGCGTAGAAAGGAACAAATGTTCCCATGTGTTCAGTTCCGATAATAGCATGAGCTCCGTCTAACGCTTGGCTTTCAATGATTCAAAGTCGAACAGTTTCTGAAATACGTACTTAACAAATTTGTCACGACATGGCGGACATCAGGAAGCCAACAGCCCCCTTCAGTATTTTAGTTAACTTACAGTTAATATAATTGTGAAGTAATTGTCTATAACTGCTATAACCGTTAAAACTGTCATATCGTCATGGAAGCAATAGAACTTCTCTTGGGATAAAACGGTTATAGCGGTTATAGCGGTTATAGCAGTTATGAGGGTACCACCCCACCCCTCCAATATTTCAATGAACTTACAGTTAAATTAATTGGTAAGTAATTTTACATAACCGCTATAACCGCCAAAACTGTCATATCCGTATACCTTGGAAAACATTAAAGTTTTCTTGAGGTAGAACGGTAATAGCGGTTATGGCGGATATAATGACTACCACCCCTCCCCTTCAATATTCCAATGAACTTATGTCTGTGCAGCAATAGAGCTATAAGGGTCATTCCTTTAGTATAACTAACTATTATATTGCAATTGAACATTCAACGCATTTCTTTCACACACAAAAATGAGCAGCCAGACGTGTTTTACAGTGTTATAATTCTATGAAAATACCGACAGAGCCAGCCACTTTGGTTTACCTGTAAGAGTGTGTTCAATGAACGAGTCGACAAATTTGTAGACAAGTTCACCAGACTTTTTCGTGTTTCATTCAAGCAAAACTTCGATGGCAATGCCGTTTCACAAAACAACAATGTATTGTTTTGGGATGCATGTACACTTCTATGAAGAAATACCAAGATTTTGTTACATTTCTATGAAAGATTCCAACGATTTGTTTACCTGTAAGGGATGTTTGGACAAAATTCATTTCAATGAACGAGTCGACCATAAATTCCTTCTTTATGTGATTGCGTAAGCACGGTCACCAGGGATTTTATGAATGCTTTAGTCCATCAAAGTTCGATGGCAATGCCGGTGTTAAAAACCAACAAAGTGTTGTTTTGAGGCGTACATTCCTTTGCCGACGCTAACATAAAAGTTCCGCAACCGCTAGCGTTAACTGTCAGTCCAAGCAAGAAGTCGACAGAGTGGCAGGTAAGAAGTTTAGCTACGTTTGCTCGTTTAAGTTCGGCTGTTTATCTCATTTCCCTTGATTTACGTCAAATTCAGAATTCTAACTCTATACAACTACTTAAACAGACTCTCGTTTATCACAAAATCGTCGGTGAATAAAGCCATCAGTAGATTCAGAGAGGAAGTTTGTGTAATAATTTTGATCAACCGAGCATCGCCTAGTCTAGTGAAGAACCAAACGTTTTCAAGAGCTTTCATCAGATAATCTGGTTCTGAAATTGAAGTGCGAATAACTACAAAATCCGATCCACTAAAATCAAATTTACCATTTATGTTTTTCAGAATGCCAGCAACGACTCCTTCACGACTGTTAACGAAACAGCGATACGAGACAAACTTTTGGCAGATGTCATACCAGTAGTGGAACGCACTTGCTCTATTATTGGAGTAAAATGTAATTGGAGGGTCCAAGGTGGTTTGCAAGGAATCCGCTCGGCGTGGAGAGAAATAGTTAAGAAGCGTAATGAGTGTGATGTGGTTATACAGAAGACACCAGGCGTGGCTTTTTTCTTTTCGGCCATTTCTACATTCACCACGACAAAGGATAGCAAGGATGACAAGGAAGGCCACACCGAGGAGGACGAGGAAGGCGGTGAAGATAATGATCAAGCTTCAATTGATGCTCCGACCCAATTATCTCAGGTACATTGCGTGAAACTTGATTCATTGTAAGTAAGTATGTGACCAAACAGAGGGCACACGTTGCCGAATTAGCCGATTGGGCACTTTTAATACACCATTTTTACGATTGAGTGCATCGCCATTGTTCTCATCCGTTGTTATAAGCCTCAAGCGACAACATTTTAGATGGCACAATAAAAGTAGTAGTATTTTTCCAGACAAAGGCTCTACCAATCATTAATGTAACAATTGGTTTACCATAAGCGAAACTCCATTTTTGCACCTTGGTGACCCAGAAATGGTACACTCAATCGTTAAATTATCAAAGAGCATGCGCATTTTTGACGTTCTGTTTTTCGTGTAACCCCTTCTTTTGTTTTCTACTATAGTCCTCGGGAATCGCTCAAGCGGCTCAACAAAAATTACACCCCTCTATAACTTACTGGGTTGCAATACAATCACAGAACGGCATGCCCGTTTCTGCACTAGTTCTTCATAGAAGACTCGTTAAATGCGAAGTAGAAGTGAATTCCACTAGAGCGTCCTAGAAGAAAGGGGACGAACGACTTCAGAAGCTATGTCAGGAGGTAAAGGATCATAAGAACGCGCTGATGTCTTCACTTGTGAAAGAGTCTTTCAGTAACTATTGGGAAGAATTAACAGAATATTTAGAACTTGGAACTCTTCCCGTCACTCAATGCGACAACGTCGTGCGACTCGTTGTGCTATCTAAAGAATTCGCTACCAAGTTGCGTCCAGCATTACGATCCCTGCGAGAAGTTGGACTGGTATTTGATGTTTTCAGCCCTCACCAATTAGACGAGGAGACAAGTGACAGCCCTCCAGCAAAGGAGCTTGCACAGCCATTGACAGTTTTGTGCAATGACGTTGAACGTATATTGACCAAGTTACACTATGCATACAGAGGTGGTCAGGTGTACAAGAAGTCCACAGGAGCGCAATTCACCTACCAAAGAATGTGTACAGTTGGATCATTTTTGCATTCATTGCTAGGCAACCCAGACTTCAAGGACCGACTGATGAATCACATGCCACGTTTGAAAGCCCTTCTAGAAAACGAGGACTGCCAAGCCATCACCCAGCTTCAAATCGACAAAGATCTAGTTGAAGTAAATGATGGATGGTTTTGGTCATTCCAAAAAAGGGATTTCGTTCATGGTACGCTGAAGGAATCTGACGTTGGACAAATATCACCACGAGCATTCGTCAAGTATGACCATGGCCAAGATGACGTAGATGCGGGATACTTTGCTGGTATTCTGCGAAACAGTTTGTCCCCAGACCAAATCGAAATGTTCTGCCAGGACTTCCTTCTGTTGTTCGAGAAGAGAAGACATCACAAGCAAAAGGTCCCCTGTCTTGTGGGCCCTTCAAACAGTGGGAAGACATCACTCTTCCTGGCAACGTGCCAAATAATAGAACAAAGCAAGGTTGCAAGGATCACAAAACAGAAGGCCTTCAACAAGGCTATGATCAAGAAAGACACCGAATTGATAAACGTTGATGAGGCAACCGAAACCTTGATGAGCATTGATGACTGGAAAGTGATAACACAAGGCGGTTGGACGGCCCACGACCGAAAATGGAAGACCGCAGAAGGATTTCAGAACGATGCGCCGATGTTCATCACATGCCAAAAAGAGCTCGACTTCAAGAGTCCAGAAGACAACGAGGCAATGAAAAACCGTCTGAACATCTACATGTTCCAATCACTACCAGAAGTAAATACTCGAGCTGCCAAGTGGATCAAGACGCATCCTATGGAGATAATTGTCTGGTGTGCAAGACAAAGCAGACGTCCACTTGATAGCGACGTAAGTTGACTCAAAACACTGTTATAATCGGTTCTTTGTTAAGACCCCGTCCACAATGATTAATGTTTCAGCAAGTTCAGATTTTTTAATTTTCAAAGCACTCAAAACAGACTCTTACTTCTCTCCGTTTCTTTGTTAAACACTGACTATTCCTCTTTTATAGGATGAGGAAGTAGCACAACATGACAACGAAGGCGCAGTGCCGAAAGACGACCTTGAAAACATTCTGGCGGTGCGACTAGACGATGAAGAGGCGTCGCCGGGCGAGTCTGATAATGAAGACCAGTCAGTGAATGAACAGACAAGCAGTGAAGACGAGGGTTTGGACTGTTCATACGATGATCAGATCGCTGATCTCAACAGGTATCCCAGTAGTGAGATAGTAAAGATACCTTATGTGGAAACATGCTAATATTTTCTGTTCTTCTCTGTCGACAGGGCTAAAGACGAGTGTGAAGATAACGCAAAAGCAATAATGATAGAATGGATGGTGGAGGAGGTGAAGAAGAAACGACGAGTCCTACGACTTGATGCCAGAGAAGGGCGAATAGCGTTGCGGGAGCGAGAGATAGATAACCTGAGGAGACATGGTGTTGGGGAAGAGTTGCTGCTTCTTCTTCCAAGTCAACCAGGGGACCCAGTACCGACGCCTCTTCAACAGGAGATCGAGGAGGCGCAAGCTGAACATCGCCGGAAAAAGAAAGACGAAGAAGAAAGGCTGCTCCAAGCACAGGCAGAGCGCTTCTACGAAGACGAGTGGGTAATCGCAAAGGAGAAGGAAATGCTGAATTTGCGTAAACAAGAAGTGAATGCCAAAGATGAAGATACCAAGCGTGCTTTGTCCTATATGGCGAGCGTTGCACGAGACGCGCTAAGATTGCGCGTTCTCGGATTGGAGGTACCTGCAACTGCAAAAAATTGTTTCAACGAGAAGATGCTTGCGGAGAGACGAAAGGCCGTAGTGAAGCTTGGTCTTATCAAGGCTAGTCAAGTAGCGGTTATATCCCATCCCTGGGAACCACTTCCCTTCACAATCGGCGAAGAATGCGAAGGCAATGAGATCATCCTGACGACTCCTATGTCTCAATCAAGGCCAAGCACTAGTGGTACTTCATCTCAGAGGTTTCTCATTCATCGCACGCCAAAACGACGAGCAAGTCAGAAAAGCGCCACTCCTTCCGTGCCAAAAAGAGGGCGTATTACTCATTTCTTCCCTCCAAGTCAGCAGTGATTGAACACATTTTGCCCGAACAACCCGATACAGTGTGTAGATTTTCGTTAAATTTCTCGTAATAAGTCGCACGTGTGTTTATTTATTATTATTTATTATTTACTATTAATTTCTTAGGATGAACCAGAAACGAAAGGGCCTAACGTAAGAGCGCATTACAAATTTCTTTTCGAAAACTTGCTAGGTGGTCAGTCTGTAATAATGAGTTAAATCGATATTGATGTATTTCAAAAACGAGTTAAACAATGTAGATCGTCTTTCATTAAAATTATAAGGAATGAGAAATATGATCGGGTTTGCAATTAATAAAGTTTATTGATGTAAGTAGTAGCTTGCAAGGGCCTCCAGTTAATGCATTGCTATATGTTTATTTGAATTACCAGGCGAAAGAAATCTACAATGACAATAAAATCACGAGCATTTAAAAAACATCACCGTCTGTTGTTATGATCTTGGAATGCCGTTTATGTTATTGCTATCATTACTAAATCATCTGAACTATCCATTGCTTCGTGATCTCGTTGTAATTCATGCTACAACACACAAATCTCATTGTTCCAACATATGGCGGTGCTCCAGGGCCTCCAGTTCAGCGACTGCAAAACATTTAGTTCTTCCTCGATAATGTCTTCCCTTTTGACTGGCGGCGAGATGATATCCATAAATATGCTGTTTCCTTTCGTGTCGCTGTCTTCTAACTTAATTGCTATAAACAGGCAAGCGAGAATGAGCTTCCTTAGGCTGGACTTTTTTCTGTGCGACGTTCTATTGAGATGGCGCCATAACAGACTTTCCGCCAATATGGCCGTTGACTTGGGATAGTTACACGTACACATATCTTCAAAAAACATCCAGGCAAATTCGATATCCTTCTGAGATAGTTCAGGGTGTTTTTCTGTGAGTCTGTCCATCCTAGCTCGAAGGCGCTGCATCAGGTAAAGAGGTTGGACCGGACTGCGTCACCTCATTTTGTAGTACAGCAATATACCCAGCGATCTTTGAGGGCTTGCGAACGTTTTCAATTGGTTCCCGATACCGTCCCCATGACAACAAATTGGTTCCTAACATACCTAAAATTACTTTGTGGAGAATGACGGAAATCTTCGCGCTGCACGACTTAGCAAGGAGTTGGCTGTCCTCCCTTTTTGGAAATGAAGTTCGGGGTCCTTGAGGATAGCTTTCCATTGACCAAACCCATACCTCTTAAGTCCAGCCTTAAGATATTTGTCCTCTTCGGGGGTAAACATGACATTCTTCCGTCTCGTGGAGCTTAACAAGGCTTTCCCTTTTAATGCATTTTCGCGCTTGAGATTTGGCGTACAAGCGGGGAGTTCAGGGGGCGGAACTTCCTTGATTGTTTCGACCTCGTCAGTAGAAGAGCTGTCTGCTTTCTCGTCTTGCTCTTGGGAGGATGCACTAGACTTGTCAGAGAGCCGTGCGCGCACGTCGTTTTCAAGCTCTGAACCCTTGTCACCTTGCAATTCTTTGATAAACATGTGCGCCCTTGTCGCAACGTCGCGCGATCTTTGTTTTTGGTAGTGTACCCTGGCCACAACAGAAGTGTGTTTTTGGTCTTCCGATATGGTGCTTTGGGCACTGCTGTCCAGAGTTCTCGAGCTTGCGGTCTCGACGATCTGTCGATAGCGGGTGGGATGAACGTATTTGCCGGTCGCGTCAAACACCAACTTGCTCATTAATTCTCCAAGTTTGCTGTGCTGGCCTCCATTTCTTGTCACGAGGACGTAATCACATGTTGGCTTTAATTGCGGCCGAATATAGGTGATGAATCCTTCAAGCACTTGCATGTTTGTGTCGGTTAAATAAATAGAGTCAAACCCATATTTTCCTGCAGTCTTAAACATTTTCTGGTCAATAAATCCACCGTTTGTCTTGGCTTTTGTGACCATGTCAACAGTCAAATACTGATACGTCATTGGGCGAGAACCTTTAACTTTGATAAACAAATACAGCGCGAGGAATTTCGTGGCAAATGATAAATCTAGCGGCGATGCTGCGTGTGGACGTTCCTTACAGGTTTTAAGCACATTCTCGTAGCGCGACAAATAATGACCAACTGCTTCCAAGAGCTCCTCTAATGTTGCCCAATGTCCCTTAGCTTCTAGTGCGTCTATATCGAGGTCGCTAGTGCACTGAATGCGCATCATTTTAGAAACTGTTCTGCGTACCTTTTTCAAGTAGACTTCCGTGGTAGAAAAATTACTTAGCACCTTTGCCGACGCTCCGTTTACCTTTCTAAAATCTATAAGTTCTGCAATTGCGTCGATGTACCCCACCCGCCCAGCATGCCCAAGCTTCCATTCATCCTGAAGCACGTCAATAAACTTAAAAAGCAGATTAGGAGAGCACAAACTGAAGTCTATTATCTCAAATGTTAGGTCTTCTTCGTCTTCGCAGCAAAATTTCAAGAACTTCAAGCACCTGCTAACTATTTGCCGAGCTTGGCGATCACTTTTACAGCCACCTCCAGTGCCAGTTAGCCACGAAAAAACTTGCTGAGCAATTTCACTTGAAATGTCAAACGTAGGCATTGATCTCAAATTACGCGCAGAGTTCCCAGCAGCTTCACGTTTTACAGAGGTACTCACATTCTCTTTAGCAAGGTTGATATCAGGCTTTTCGTCAAAGTAATAAAACCAAAGATGCTTTTTCTTTACGTGTTTTCTGCATCCTCGCTGTGTGGCGAATCCATCGTGTTTGCATTCTTGAACTGAACAGTGAAAAAGGCCATCCACTTCGTCTTCCTCTAGGTGAAGTCTTTTAGGCTTGAGCGAAGCATTCGGTAATTTCGACCAGTTAATTACCTCTCCTCGTTTGCTCATCTCACTCAGAAGTCAAGACTAAAACGATTGAATCTCCAAACGACGCTATCGTTTTATACCACTTTTTGTTCCCAGGAGACGTATTTTTGAGCTAGCGAATCATAGCTCTTTGTGGTCATATCTGCCCAAACATGCCCTTTTGACAATACCCAAGAGAGTTAAACAAGCCCAGACACGAAATGTCGATGAAAAGAAGACGTGACACTTTGCTTGGGCTTGTCAGAAAATGACAATTAAACATGCCCAGACTTATTCTTACTTGTTAACACAAGCTAGTTAATATGCAAGTTTATAGACGTGCCTTCAATATTAGACAAAACTCGCATTGTCTTTTTTAGAAGACTTACCCTGTTAAAAAGGAACAATGCGTTCCCTTTTATAGTTAAACGAATCGTTCCTTTAAGGTGCTAATCGGAACCGTTTGGGCAATTGAGGAACGAAAATAGCATTGTTCGGACCTGGTGTTCCTATATGACAACTAATTGGGAACAATTAGTCCGAATTTTTAGATCGGGCCAGTTCACACAGGAACTATTGTTCCTATTAAGTAAAAAGGAACGCAGTCGAAAGGAACGATTGGTTCCTTTTAACTTTAAAAGGTCCTTTTGTTCCGTTTATTAGTCAATTGGTTCCTTTCACATCTTAAGGAAAAGAACAACAGGGCCTTTCTATGCAATTTTAAATAGGTCTTTTCGCTGTTAAAAGGAATGAAATCAAAACGCGCGGAACACTAGCGCTTTGAAAAACTTGTCAGTTTTCATGTCGCGTCAGTTTAAAAGCAAATATCGAATTATGGTAGTCATAATCAGGTCCAAATTCAAAGTTGGAAATTTTTATGGCGATAAAGAGAGTAATTTAGGTCCACTTATAAGCTGTCATCACTTTTGGGGAATGGTAATAATAATAATAATAACTTTATTTATCCACGGTTTAAATTAAAGCTATACAGCTTGTGGGGCCGTGCCTAAAAACACTATAAATTAATACTAATATAATAATATGCAATATATATACTAATTAATAATAGATAAGAATAGTTTATTTTACAGTATGAACATGTGAATGTTTATGAAAATTATGATAGCGTAGTGTTAAAAATACATTATAAAATTCAGTAATATAAAAACTCTGTACTAGTGCGTTGCTGTGTTACCGATTTGTATTCACTTTGTTCGGAGGCAGAACGCACGCCTCCACATTCCCTTAGTCGTCACTGGGGCAGAAACAGATTCTACATTTTCTTTCTTCCGTAAGAAGAGCTTTTGGACTCCATTCACTAATAGAAACACAACTCTTAATAATTACCTTGATGCCATTAAATATGAAATAACTAACTCACCTCTTCAACACATATCAGATAACCTCACCCAAACTGAACGTCTTGCTATTCTCGATCTCAAACAACGCGACGATAATATATAGATTTAGGCACTGCCTAAAAGCGGAACTCACATGGCGACAATAATACACACAACGTCACTGACCATCTGGCCAATCGTTGGAAAAGGTGACCCTGTAGTACCAACAATTTTACAACATTTTCACTCAGTTATCTAATTTGCACGTTCTGTAACATCCCACCAAAACTATAGTGGTTGAAAATAATTTTATTTTACATTTGTTTATCTCAGGTAAACAAATTTTCAAGTACACATAGACACAAGCTTTTTGTCCCACTTTCCTTTTTTTTCTATTTTTAATTTATAAAATAAGTATAATGGCCCTGAGAATAAGACGTTAGTAAAGTGTTGTTTTAAAAAAAATACATTTACATGTAAAATCTCTTTAAGAAAACAATGCGACGTGTAGGTGTTTTTGAGATATTCTCCTGTAAATGAAATGCCACATGCAACTCTGGTAAAATTTTCCTAATTTAATAGTGCTTATTGCTTGAGCGTCAGCCAACAATCATGCACCTCCAAAACCTCAAAAACAGGACCAATAGACCAAATTCTATATTACTAAGTTCCTACTTCAGTGCAAGAGTCAGGAAAATAAAACAAAATACCTCACATCAGCATCGAAAAAGGAATAATTTATATCCTTTGTTTTATTCCCCTGAGGCTCGTTTAATTACTGAGGCAGAGTCGACCTTTGAATGAGATTACCTAAAAAAAACTTCCTTCAAAATTGTGTGGTTCCAGAAAATACCAGGGAAGGGTGTTAAAAGTGACCAACTCTGGAATCTCCCCAAAAAAGAAAGGAAGATCAGGTAAATTTTACTGTATTTCAGGCCCTGTGCTCACCCCAGGGCCTGCAGGCTTTTTAAATGGTGCCTCATTAACATTATGAGTTATTTTACTTGTTCTGGCATTCCTGTTGTGCGACTACTCAAACCAAGGCTACCCAAGCAAATTTTCTTACAAATTTGTTAATCATGATCAAGCATGTGATCAATAGATACAACACATTTGTGTGTTCCCTGCTAGCAGAGGCTTCTTTTCTCTGCATTTCGCTGGCTGAGGTTCGCGAGGAAAGAGACTTCTGCGCTGGGTCGAAACTCCCTTTGTTTTGCAGCTGTCCACAACCTCCACGGCGGGCCTAAACGCGCGCCAAAGCGGTAAGTAGAATCGTGGCAGCTTTGGGGCTCGGACGTGAGGCCTTTTTGGTAGCCTGGTGACTAATTTGCGGATTCATCCGACAATCCACTTCGGCAGCTCGTTTCTCACTCGTTGTTTACCGAAGAAATGATCGGAAGGCGGTAAGCCATGGCCGAAGGAAGAAGCTTTGTTCTGATACCAAACATGACGGGTTTCGGAAAACAGAAGGCAGATTTCTGCTCCACTGGAAAGTGGCAAAATTCGAAAAACACAGAACATAGTCGTCAGCAGCTATTTTGACCCTTGTTTTACTTTTTCCATGGAGTTATTAATCCCTTTGCATTAATGTTCAGTGCGTTCTTGAGTCTTCAAACCAAAACGCTATGTTTTTAGTTTTTTTAATTTCCGTTTTGATTTCGCGCGAGACCATTTCTAGTTCTTTAGAAATCTGTGTGTTGGACGAAAATATCGCTCAGAATCAGTTGGTCAGGTTCATTTGAAATGGGAAAATCTTACGGAGCTTAGAAGAATTTTGAAGGGCATGGCAGCGAGTGGAATACTTCCAGTTCAGCAAGATAATGCTGGTAGATGTGGAGCAATTAGGGCTTACTTCAGGAGGAAGAGTCTTGGCTAGAAGAGGTAAGAACTGATCCACAGAAATATCAAAACATTTCTCCTGATTCTTCTGTCATTTTCGCGGGTTTTTCACTGCAGAGCCATGTGTTTTTATTTTCGTGTGTCGGTTGTAAGCTTACATCTTTCTGTGGATAAACTGCACTTCGCTATAACAGATTAGTTGAAGATATTTCGAGTTAATAATCCTCCTTGTAGTATGCAGTACTTAAATTAATTTCCTTTTCTCCATTTACCACCTTTAAGCGATTGTAAAAATTGTTAGAAAAGTTAGCTCTTTTAATTCACATCCGAGCGGCTCAAACCGCGCGTTTCGTTTCGTCTGTGAACTTAAACTAGCACTACACCTCCAAAATTGCATCTCCAAAAATGCTCAAACAATTTTACAGCTCAAAGAAGAAATCAAGAAATCAAAGCGAAATAGTTACCCGGTAGTGTCTCTGTTGCTTGCTAGTAGAGTCAACAAAACGGCTTTGTGCGAAGATTAGTTAATTAGAGCTTATGACGTAACATATTATTCAATTATCGATTCTGATCGATACACTCTGTATCGTCTAATCAATGATATTCGATGTTGCGTGACAGTATCCGTGACAAATCTATTCATAATGACGTAAATAATGGATGTAATCAGAACAACATAACTTTTCCTAGCTGCCGCATCAACTTACAGACACCAACGGGTAAATATCCTTATTTCATTGCATTTGACTTATATTTGATGTAACTTACAGTAACCTAAACATTAATACTGTATATTATTACACAGATTTCGAACATTCCGTTAATAAACATATTATGGTATTTGAAACCTTGGTGATTCACGGTGGCTAAGGAAACATTCGAAATCCGTGGAGACGCTGAACTGACGCCGAATCGAGAAGACGCTGAACTAAAGACATGAATCCAGAAGAAGCGAAAGGCAACCGAAAGTCAGCCAGATATATTTTTACCCGGAAAAGGAACGAATTACTGAGATCTGTCCGCGACAGAAGAAACACTGAAGTTATCGAAGGTAACTATGTTGACCTCGTCAAAGCATGGAAGGATCTAGAAGGTAAACATAATGATTATGCAATTCTCCTTAATGACGACGAGATGAATGCAGCAGAAAAATGGCTCGAAGAACTGCAAGAATTATACACTGAAGCCAAAAATATGAAATTTGAATATATTGACAACGAGATAAGAGCGCGCGCAGAAAAAGAACGAGATGAAACAATGAAGAAGCAGAAGGAAACCATTCTTAATAAAAGGAACACTGTGCGCGCAGTTTTTGATGCCTTATATGGTAATGCTTCTAACGCAATGGAAAATGAAAATATCGCAACTGCACATATGAAAAACATGCAAAGTCAGATTGAAGAGGCTTTTGCGGAATGTAAGCAAAAACATGAGAAATTTCTCGAATTTCTGGATACAGACGCTGCAAATTCTGAATTACAGTGGATATTTGACATCCAGCGACGCTATAGCGAAATCACGGAATCACTTGAAACCCGTATTGATGAAAATGAAAGTAAAAGCCTCAAAGCGAGTGACGGAGCAACCCTTAAATTTATAAGTGATGCTATTATCAAACCTAGTAATATACATCTAGAGAAGATCAAAATGCCAAAATTTGACGGAGAATTGAGAGATTATCCCCAGTTCAAGAGAGATTTTAATAAACAAGTCATGCCGAATTTGACCCAAAACACTGCTCCTTACACATTGAGGTCCTGTTTGGGAAGTGAGCCCTTAGCTCATATAAGAAGCGTGGACGACGACATTGATGCGATGTGGGAACGACTTGACACTAAATATGGTGATCCTGCAAAAGTTGCCGACGCTATTATCGATACCATACAAAAGGTAAAATGCATAAAGGATGGGGAATACACAAAATTTATACAATTCGTCGATACCATCGAAGATGGCTACCGTGATTTGAGCAACTTGAAATTACAGAAAGAAAATCACTACAACCAGCTCGATTAGCATTATCGAAAAACGGTTACCACCCGATGTAATGAAAGAATGGTCAACGCTAGTTAGCTGCGATACAAGTACTATTGACAAAACAGACAAATTTCCAAGTCTTTTGAAATTTCTATTGAACCAGAAAAGAGCCCTTGAATATCAGAATACAGATTTACGACTAAACAATGACAAAATCAAGGGATATGCACACTACTCTGGAAAGGAAGATGATACTCCTGTTGACAGACAACGCGATCAAGATACTTCCTTAAAACCGAACAAGCAATGTTTGATTCATGAAAATGGAAATCACTGGACAAGTGAATGCCGAGTCTACCTCTCAAAACCGATCGAAGAAAAACAAAAGATTCTGAAAGAAAAGGGCGCCTGTTGGTCGTGCTTAAGACGTGGGCATCGTTTACAACACTGTCGAAGCAAAAAAAACGTGTGGTGTAAACAACTGCAGAAAAATCCACCATAAAACAATTCACCAAGATCAAAAGGATGATAAACAAGAGGATACGCATCAAGTATCTGGCACTGCAAGCGCATGCGACAACAGTGACATCGACACTTGCTTACTTCAAGTACAAAAAATTCAAACCCGGAAAGGTTGGGCAAACGTCCTATGGGATAATGGAGCATCTCTCTCTTTCATAACGAATGCAAAAGCAAAAACCGAAAAACTGAAGGGGACCAAAGTTCAACTATCTCTAGTCAAAGTTGGAGGAGAAAGCGAATCACTAATCTCTTACAGGTACAGGCTTCCCCTTTTTGACAACCAAAACCAGGCAGTATATTTTGACGTGTACGAAATAGAAAAGATCACTTCGGATATTAAAAACATAAAGATAGATGGGATCACAAAACTCTTCAAAGATGTAGCCAAGGAACAGTTAGTTCGACCCACTGGTACTGTTGATGGTTTAATAGGCTATGAATATGTTGATTACCATCCACAAAAGGAACAAAGTATCGGACACCTCCTTCTCTTGAAGAACCGATTCGGAAGATGCATTGGCGGAACGCATCCTATTATAAAGAATATGAAGGAAAGGCACCATTTGAAAAACGCCAAAGATCATCACATTAGTATCCGAACAGTAAAAATTGAAGATTTCTACAACATTGAGAACTTGGGAATCGACTGCAATCCACGCTGTGGAAGTTGTAAATGTGGTAAATGCTCTATCGGAAGCAAAAACTGTAGTATCAGAGAAGAAAAGGAATTAGCATTAATCGACAAGAACTTAACGTACAACGAGGAAAAACACTACTGGGTCGCTGAATATCCGTGGATCAAAGATCCCAATGAGCTTCCTGACAACAGAAATGCAGCATTTGGCATGCTTATGTCGACAGAAAGACGACTCATGAAAATAAGACTCATGCAAACATTTATCAGAAACAGATAGAAGATATGGTCACCCGAGGCGTAGCACGCAAACTCTCACAGAATGAGCTACACAATTACAAAGGACCAGTACATTATTTGTCTCATCATGAAATTTTAAAGCCAGAATCCAAGTCCACCCCGGTGAGAATTGTCTTCAACAGTAGTGCAAACTACATGGGTCACATCCTAAATGAATACTAGGGGTGGCGAATGGTCCTTCAAAAAAATTGTTTTCTCGTGAAATTTTAGGCGTTCTCGAATTCTCGTATTTTTTAATTTGCCGTTCTCGGATCTCGGATTTTTTTTTTCAGGTCGTCTCGGATCTCGGATTTTCCAGTTTGTTGTGTTTATATGGCGAATCTCAAATCGAGTTCTCGATCTCGGATTTTGAAAGCGGTGTTCTCGCGTTCTCGGAATTCTCGCATTGACCATTCGCCACCCCTAATACTGGGCCAAAGGACCGGATCTATTGAACGACTTATTGGGAATCCTGATAAGATTCAGAGAGAATGAAATTGCAATAATCGGAGATGTAAAGAAGATGTATCATACAGTGAGAACACATTCTCTGGAACAGCATACACATCGTTTCTTATGGCGATACTTGAATACTACTAGAGCCCCAGATACATATGTCATATAAAGAGTTTCTTTTGGTGATAGACCATCCGGGACCATCGCTACATTGGCACTACGCAAAACGGCTGAAAAACTCAAGCAAGAGTATCCTAAAGCAGCAGATGTGATCATTAATAACACATATATGGACGACGTCATTGAAAGTGTAACTACGATGGAGAAAGCTAAGACACTCGCCACTGATATGGAGAAGATTCTCAACAAAGGAGGATTTCAGATCAAGGAGTGGATATACTCATTTGACAAAGCTATCCCTGACCAGTCACTTACACCGGCAACTCCAAACGCAGCAACGGAAAAGGTGCTTGGCGTTGAATGGAACACTACACAAGATGCACTTTGCTTCAAAGTCAAGTTAAATATCGAAGAAAAGGGAAAGGGACATTCCACAAAATGCAACGCGAAACCGTTACCTACAAACATTTGCAGCACATTAACAAAAAGGAAACTTCTTTCACAAATAAATAGCATTTACGACCCGCTCGGACTAGCAGGTCCAGTTACCGTTAGGGCAAAGTTCCTCATGAGACAACTATGGCTTAGTGACCAGAATCTCAACTGGGATGATCCTATTTCCCATGATCATATGAATGAATGGATAAACTTCTTTCGAGACCTGTGTGAAATGAATGAAGTTAAAGTCGAAAGATGTATGAGACCTACAAACGCTATAGGTAACCCTATACTCGTCATTTTCAGCGATGGATCAACCAATGCATATGGCGCATGCGCATACGTTAGATGGAAACTAATATCAGGAAATTTGACTGCAATCTTATCATGTCTCAAAATCGACTCGCACCCTTGAGAAAAATGTCAATCGATCGTATCGAACTCTGTGGAGCAGTACTGACAAGAAGACTGAAAACTTTGATTACAAATCAATGCAGATATGACTTCGAAAAACATTACTACATAGTTGACTCCCAAATCGTCCAAGCCATGATCCAGAAACAGACCTATGGATTCAATACGTTCGCAGCAGTTCGCGTTGGCGAGATACAAGAACATACTGATCCCAAAGATTGGTACTGGACTGACAGCGAAAATAACATTGCTGATTGGATAACACGCGGTAAGAAAGCAAAAGAAATCGACATGCATACTATCTGGCAAAAGGGACCGGAATTTCTAAAGTTACCCGAATCTGAATGGCCAATTACACGCACGTATGCACAACAACATGTAAATGTAATTACACATCAAGATACAGTTATCGATGATATACTAGCAAAGCGAATAAACATTGAAAAATACTCCAATTACAACAAATTGATTAGAACAACAGCCCGAATCCTGGCAATGTACCAGAAAACACCTAAGCTAACATTTAAGAATGCTACGAAACTTCTTACACCAGACGACATCACAAAGGCAGAGACATTCTGGATACTCGAAGCACAAAAGTCAATACGAGCTGAGATCGAAACAGGGAAGTATAAACGTCTATGTCCACGACAACGTGATGATGCAATATACGTCGTAGGTGGTCGCGGGGAAAGATGGATTGAAATGAGCTACAATAAAGCCGAAGTAATTTTACTGCCATATCAACACCGACTCTCGCGCCTCTACGCCGAACACATACACAGGAGAGGTCACCTGGGAGTCCTAGCTACAGCAAGCAAGGTGAGATCAAGATTTTGGATCACGAAACTACTGAAACTGACTAAATCTATCAAGTACAAGTGTACCATCTGCAGAAAACTGGAAAAGAAGCCAGACGAACAAATCATGGGAAAACTCCCAAAAGAAAGACTAAAACCCGCGCCAGCATGGAACTGCACAGCAATTGATTATTTCGGACCATTTAAGATAAGAGACGAAGTCAAGAAGAGAACATACGGAAAAGGATACGGTGTATTATTCAACTGCTCGGGAACAAGAGCTGTCCATATTGACATTGCACCCGATTACAGCACCGACAAATTTTTAATGGTATTGAGAAGATTTGTATCGATAAGAGGATACCCCTCCAAATTATACTCAGATAATGGAAGTCAACTTGTCGCAGCCAATGAGGAATTAAAGAAAGCGGTCAAAGAAACAATTGAAAGAATTTGGAGTAATGGAAGGATTCGAATGGATATTCTCATCAGCCGACGCCCCTTGGCAAAATGGCATATCTGAAGCACTCGTAAAATCGGTAAAGAAAGCAATTACAATAGCTATCGTTGAAAGTATCCTAACCTTCTCAGAATTACAAACTATTTGTTATGAAGCAGGAACTTAGTCAACGAAAGACCGATAGGACGACATCCTACATCACCGGATGATACCTATTTATGTCCTAACGACCTCCTCCTTGGAAGAGCTACTTCAAGAGTACCGAGTGGACCCTTCAAACATCCTTCCAATCTAAAACAACGATTTGAGCTTGTGCAGCAGATAACAAACTCCTTCTGGCGAAGATGGACTCGTGACTATTTTCACAGCCTGCTAGTACAACAGAAGTGGCACACGGCCAGTCGAAACCTTGAAAAGGATGATATAGTGCTGATACAAGATGTAAACACCAAAAGAGGGCAGTGGAAACTTGGTAAAATATCTAAAGTATTTACCGGAGATGACGGGAATGTGCGCAAAGTAAATGTCAAATACAAGAATACAAAACCTGGTGAACACGTCACAAAGTACGACGGCAGAGGCTACGTAACTATCGAACGGCCAACTAACAAACTTGTGGTCATTCTACCAGCATCAGAATACATCACTACTAATACTGCAAACTAAAGAACTTTGAAACTTTAAACTATGAAACTTTGAATTCAGCTTATTTTTCAAATCTTGAAATTACCCTTTTTGAAACGAATTTTCTATAATTCCCGGCGGGGGAGTGTATCGTCTAATCAATGATATTCGATGTTGCGTGACAGTATCCGTGACAAATCTATTCATAATGACGTAAATAATGGATGTAATCAGAACAACATAACTTTTCCTAGCTGCCGCATCAACTTACAGACACCAACGGGTAAATATCCTTATTTCATTTGCATTTGACTTATATTTGATGTAACTTACAGTAACCTAAACATTAATACTGTATATTATTACACAGATTTCGAACATTCCGTTAATAAACATATTATGGTATTTGAAACCTTGGTGATTCACGGTGGCTAAGGAAACACACTCCCCGCGGGCTGTTAAAATAGATAAATACAAAGTTCATAAAGTTTAAAGTTCATAGAGTTTAGTTTTGTTCCGTATTAGGAATCAGGACAATGAGGCGATGTATAGGCCTTTCTACTGTGACAAAGCCTCTTCCTTTGTACTTGGTCACAGGCTCTTTCGGATCCAAGTTTTTGTACTGTATTTCCACTTTGCGGACTTTCCATCACTTCCTTGATATGCTTTGGAGACTTTTCCGAGTTTCCACTGGCCTCTTACTAGGTTGCTGTCTTGAATCAAAACGACATCTCCTTGGACTAAATTGCGATGTTCAGTGTATTTATCTATTTTAACAGCCCGCGGGGAGTGTATCGATCAGAATCGATACATTCGAAATCCGTGGTAGCTCAGTACCACTAAAGACGTCTCAGGACAAGAATGGCAGAGGAAGCCCTGAAAGCTAGACGCACGGCCAAAGGCACGTTCACTAGAAAGAGGAACAAGTTTTACGGCGCTCTGGCGCGAGAGGAAAATTTTGACACCGTCAAAGGTATTTTCAACGAGCTTACTTATGCCTGGTCAGCAGTGGAAGGTAAGCATGAATCCTATTCCGTCACCAGAAATTTAGGACATCCGTGAGTGGTCAGCGGTTTCACCCATGAGCGCCTTCGCGAATTCAACGTGAGGGCGCCGCTCAGTTGGATTTTTCAAGGATATATTGGCTTTAGAATTACTAGAATTAAATAATTATTAAAATAATTTAAAAATATTACAAAAAAAATTAAAAAAATGAATAAAAAAAAGTTTAAAAAAAATTGGAAAAATCATCATAAATGAAAATCCCATAAATTTCTAAGTTCTCTACTTTTTCCTTTTTTCTTATTCTTCTTTATTTTCTCTTCTAAACAAGGCTTTGAGTGATTCTACGCTAAAAATGGGGGAAACCGCTGGCGTTCCCGCGCAATTTGCGGTCTCGCACACAGCCTTCGCGAGAACGTCAAAATGATGGGCTTATTTGGGGCATTTGAGGACATAAAATCTAGCTTTGTCTATGTCCCTAACTATATTAGGGCCTGTTGTTCAACATGGCGACCAAAACGAGCTTCGGTGGACAGTTTTTAATTGTGTTTTCGCCTTCCGAATTCGACCGAGTTTTGAGGATTTAGCGAGGCAAGATGGCTGAATTTCAAGGAGATTACAGCTACTGCAAAGCACAAATGTTATTAGACACCATTTGATCAATTTTATTGCCAAAAACGATGTCATTGAGAGAAAGTACAGGCCTTGTGGAAGTCGACTTCACTTGAAACTACTTCGATCGGGTAAGATTCTGGTTTTCCTTACGAGTTATAAACTATATATTCTTATTGTGCGCTCGCAAAATAGTGTAGATGTATGGAGTTTAGGCCGTGTACGTTCAATTTCTATTAGACACCATTAAATCAACTCTACAATAATTTATTTTAGCGTTAGGTTGTTGCTATAATAATGTTTTTTACGAGGCCGGTTGAAAGAAATTGATTCATCGCTAACAGCGCGAGAAAATCTAAGTTTTGTAGTTTTAGTCCATATGTTTTCTGTATTGAATGTGACACTCACTCAAACATCTGAGCCGCTGATTTATTATTCAAAATGGCGGACGTGTCCTAAATTTCTGGTGATGGCAACATTATTAGAAGATGAAAGAGAAGTAGACGCCAGCGAATCCTGGATCGCTGAGCTGCAAGGAATTTATGACGAAGCGGAATCGCTTTTTAAGAAACGCGAGCGAGAAAATGTCATTAAAGAGAAGGAGGAAGAAGCGCGCGCGGCGTATGAGAAGCTAACCAAAAGGAAAGCATCCTTGAATGAAATATTTGTTACTTTACTGGAACACACAGTGAACTTATTTAAAGAAGATGAATCGAAAATTTCAATATCAACACGAACACGATTTGGCAAAACTGTTGGAAAATTGTCAATCCATTCATGACGAAATAATTGAACTACCATTAGAACAAGATCACATGAAACTCGAGATCGACTGGATCCGAGAGAAGCACGCGCAATGCACTACTATTTCAGATCAAATAGAATCATCAATTAACAGCCAAGAAGTCGATGCACTCGCAAAAGAACACGTTAAAGAACACGCGAAAGAAAGTCCCCTACGAATGGAAAAAGTCAAACTTCCATCATTCAGTGGCAATATCAAAGAATATCCTCAATTTAAGGCAGATTTTACAAAACACGTTATGCCTACCATAAGCGAAAGTAATGTATCATATGTCTTGCGTTCCTGCTTGGCAAAAGAGCCACTCGATCGAGTGAAGAATGTCGACGATGATTTAGCGGAAATGTGGTCGCGTCTCGATGAAAAATATGGCGACCCGGCAAAGGTCACGGATGTGATCATCAGCGAAATTCAAAATTTCAAATCTCTGAAGGAAGGAGACAACCATAAGCTATTAGAATTCATTGCTATGGTAGAAAATGGATATCGTGATTTAAAACGACTCGGTTTCGAGCAGGAAATTACAACTACGAGCTCGGTTAGTATTATCGAGAGGAAACTGCCTGAAAATATTCAAGATGATTGGGCAAAAATCATTAGCGAGACAGACCCAGTCGATAGGAAAAACAAATTTCCTACTTTACTTAAGTTCTTACTCAGCCGAAAGAAAGCAATCGAATATAAAGTTTCAGAGCTAAGAGCTAGTGGTCAGACTGCTGGAGGATCAGCACATTACACCGAGTTAGAAGAACGAACCGATAGTGATGACACTCGAGGCAAGCGACGCACAATCCCGCCCAAATGCACATTCCATGAGCAAGGCAAACATTGGACTAGCGATTGTAGATTATATCTGTCAAAATCAGTAGAAGAACGGAGACAATTACTGAAGGATAAAAAAGCCTGTTGGTCTTGTCTGAAACCCGGACATCACATGAAAGACTGCAGACGCAAAAGAAACTGTGGGATAAATCGCTGCACAGAAAGGCATCATCCATCTCTTCACAGTGACCAACAAGTCCCAACAGCAGAAAGCGAAACCGACAGGACAGACAGCTCTTCCGTGGCTGGCGCAGCAAATACCTGTACTGACCAAAGCGCATCCGAGACATGTTTGCTACAGGTGCAACAAATACCATCCAAGCGCGGTTGGTTAAATGTAATGTGGGACAACGGTGCGTCCTTATGTTTCATTACGGATGCTAAGGCCAAAGCTCAGAAGCTAAAGGGCACTGAAGTACAACTTACGCTTGTCAAAGTCGGAGGCAAGAACGAAACTATCAAATCACAGAGGTATATACTTCCTCTTTTTGATAAGGAAGGTAGAGAAGTCACATTCACTGTGTACGGTATCGACAAGATTACTTCTGATCTACAACATATCAAAATCAATGGCATAGTTAAGCTATTCAAAGATATCCCCAAAGAGCATTTAGTGAGACCTAACGGAACGGTCGATGTACTTATCGGGTATGAATACGCTGGTTATCATCCAACAAGTGAGCAAAGTGTCGGGCACTTAGTATTATTAAGGAATCGATTTGGTAGATGCATTGGTGGAACGCATCCCTCTATTCAAGCACCTAAAGAGAAACATCCTATTTTAAATGCACAGGCTCACAGTGTAAGAGGGATCCGAGTAGAAGACTTCTACAATATCGAGAATCTCGGTATAGAGTTCTCACCCAAATGCGGGGGCTGTAAATGTGGTAAATGCGCCACAGGAAGCAAAAATTGTACCATCAAAGAGGAAAAAGAGCTAAAACTCATTGAGCAAAATCTTGAATACGACGCAGAAACACAATCGTGGATTACAGAATATCCATGGATAAAAGATCCAAAAGAGCTCCCAGACAACAAAAAAGCCGCCTGTCGAATGCTCATTTCCACAGAAAAAAGACTCAACAAGAATCCTAAACACGCTGAAGTTTACAAACAACAATCGAAGATATGGTTACCAGAGAAGTTGCTCGCAAACTAGACAAAGAAGAAATAAACAATTATCATGGACCAGTGCATTACATATCGCATCATGAAGTATTGAAACCAGAATCGAAATCTACACCCGTCCGAATTGTATTTAACAGCAGCGCTAATTACATGGGACACGTCTTGAACGACTATTGGGCTAAAGGTCCTGACTTGTTGAACAGCCTCATCGGAGTGTTAATAAGATTTCGAGAGAATAAAATAGCCATGATAGGCGACGTTAAGAAGAAGTACCATACAGTGAAGACGAAATCTATCACGCAACATACACACAGATTCCAATGGAGAGACATGAATGTATCAAGAGAACCAGACATTTACATCATCCAAAGAGTATCCACTGCGAGATAGCGTTTGGAGAATCTAGGATCTCCTGGGAAGATTTGGATAATCCTTGTCAAATTTGGGCAGGAGTATCCAGATTCTCCCAGGATTTCCTAGGAGTCAAGGCGTGAATTTTCACGGTATTTTGGATCCTGGATACTCCTAGGAACTCAAAGATTCTAGCATGCCCTTAGATTGATTAGGATATCTTAGGAAATCCCGGGAGAATTATCCAGGTTCTCCTAATTTCTCCAACATATATGTATCCAGGAATGGCTCCCAGATACTCCCAGACTTTTGGAGACTTCGGGCAAACTCCAGGAGAATCTTGGAAAGTTTCCCACATTCTGTTAGATTCTCCCACTTTTTAGTACCTCCACCATTTTAACCGGGGCAACGACAAAGCGTAATTTATAACATTTTAAAGATTATATCATATGCATGTGAAATGGACATGTGGTAAAATAAGTTTATTTCACAAATGTATTTTACTAGTCTTGTGAAATGACGATGTGAACCTACGGGTGCCCTCTCCGACATATAAAACATGTGAAATTGATGTGAGGTTTTCTACGTTTTGGTCAAGCCAAAATTACATAAAAAACTGTTTCTGTTTCTGGTAAACATCATGCAAACGAATGTAAAATTATTTGCGTGCCGCAAAGAATCTAAAAGGGATGTGAAATTGTTTGTGCCCGGCAAAAGTATCACACAATGACCATGTGAAATGTGTTTAAAACTGTTTACCCTCTTTAACGAGGCCATAAATAAAAAAATCATTGTCGCGCGCGTGTTTTTCCGATTCTACAACAATTACTAAAGCAACAATTACTCATTTTCTAAACTACATGTATTTATCATTCCCTCAATACATACTGACTTTGTGTTGAATTACTTTAGAAAGTGTATACTTTATCAAGCGAAAGAGAGCTTTATTTGCCGTTTTTACAAGAAACTATGCGCAGTTTAAAAATTAAACTCGTAATACTCATTCTCAGTTATAAACTAAAACTTTCTTTCCAGTTTCACGCATTAATGTCTAAACCGGAAGTTCGTGTTAGCCGGTCTGCTGATGTCTGTTGTGAAATATTAGTAACAACGCGAGAGTAACAACTAAGGAATTTCGTAGCAAAAATATATAGGCTTGTGATCGATTTTATGGCGAAACATTGAAGGCATTATTCATCAACATTTTACTGGAAAGAATATTCTAAAGCTCTACAAATTTGCGGGCGTGTACAGATTAGTCGATTTGCGTCGCAGCGTGAACCGCAGTGACCCGGTGTTTATAATTCAACAAAACACAACAAGTATTATAAGTAAAGGTTAATTTTCTCGTTGTTTAACAGAAGACTGAACGTAAGTGTTGAGTAACCGAGTAACCCCTAACTTGGAAAAGGTTTAAGATCGACCATTTGTGCCGCTGGGGCGAGATTAAAAATAAACAACCGATCAAAAAACTATTACAGATTTACTGCAAAGAGATTTACCACCGCACACAAGTTCGACCCGATTATATTGATCGCGAATCTGAACCCTTGATACGAAACAAAATAAAGTCAGGAATAGGTAGTTTTCCTGATTGCTGCCCCCCTCCATTATAATAGTTTTTATCTATACAAGGACTATACAAGTAATGCCGGGAATATAAGCTCAAAGCTCAGCACAGAAACTTTACGGACTACTTAGACCTGAGAATAACAACAATTCTAACTCACCTCTTATATATTATATGTCAGTATCCGCGTTTATTCTTTGGTAGTATCTTTCGAGGATTATGCTGGGAGAAAAGTTTAACCATAATAGAATCGACAGATTCTGTAACGAAGTTTATATTGCCAGAATGAGAGCCGCGGGCCATGCCATGCGAGCATTACACTGCCACGTACCAACCGTTTGTGTCTGGCCGCCTCTATTTCAAAAGTGCGAGTTAACCAATCGGAAGCGAAGAACACTCGACACCAGGTTCCTCTCGCTCAACAATCAGAACAACATTTATTTCATGGGCTGCAATTCTGTTTTAAATTTAAAATTACTACAAAAAATTATTCCACCTTTTTTCTTGTTTGTTAAATGTTCATGCAGCTAATTTTAGAGATTTTTAGTTCCGAGCCACTGCTCAAGAAAAACGCGCTTTGGCATTTTCAGATCTGGTTGCAAAGTTAAATCATGCGAAAAAAAAGTTTCTCCTCGTAAAAAAAACTACACACTCGTTTCGCATCAAGTCCAATTTCAGTTTCACATAAGTTAACATTTCACATACGCATCAGTTTCTAACACCGTTATTTAATTTCGCATGTTTTGTACGCAAAATAATTTCCCAAGTTTAATATCAAGGAGGTCACTCCAAGATTGTGAAAGGATTTGGGAACTGCTCCAAGAATCTCCTAGGAACTCCCGCATAATCAGAGGTGCCAAATCTTCATTTTTATTAATGAAAAATGTCAGACTGGCTGTAATTGGGGAAATGTAGGCTGCTCTCAGGATCTCCTAGGAACTGCCACATTATTGAAGGGTTGAAATTTGCGTTAATTTGGCTCCCGCATTTTCCTAGGAACTCCCAATTTGTAAACTTAGCTTGATTGCTATAATTCCCAAAAGTTAGGAGAATCTAGAATAACTCGGGAAATCCTAGGATTTGCCAAATCCTGGGAGATCAACTCGCACGGGATCCTTCGGAGACAAGCCATCCGGTACGATAGCAACGGTTGCTATGCGCCAAACCGCTGAGATGGGGAGGGATCTGTACCCACAGGCAGCAACTGTCGTACAGGAAAACACATACATGGACGACATAATAGAAAGCGTCGATGACATGAAAGTTGCTAAACGACTCGCATCTGATATCGAGAATCTATTAAGCAAAGGAGGATTTAAACTCAAGGCTTGGATATATTCTGGAGACACCACCACAAAAGACAAACCTGCAATGCCGCAAGAGCCACATGCGACTGACGAAAAGGTCCTTGGGGTCAAATGGAATTCCATCTTAGATTTTCTATGCTTCTCAGTTAAATTAGACTTCTCGCCTAAAAAGAACAAACGACAAAGAGAAAATTTTGCAGATCACGAACCGATATCAATTCCTCAACAGTTAACGAAGCGCATGATACTTTCTCAAGTGAACAGCATCTATGACCCCCTTGTACTCGCCGGTCCATTTACAGTTAGAGCAAAGATGTTAATGAGACAAATATGGGCAAGTAGTAATGAGCTTGGATGGGACGACCCAATACCGGATTTCGAATGTATTGCTGACTCCAACATCTTACTAACGGTTTCAAACGGTTTTATTACGAGTTGTTTACAATCCGGTAATAATAGCGTAAGTAGTGGTAGTAGTAGTAGTTCGAAATCTGAAATATTTGCAATACATGTGTCAATAATGAGATGTTACAGGTAAAATGATTGAAATCAAAGCGAAATAGTTACCCGGTAGTGTCTCTGTTGCTTGCTAGTAGAGTCAACAAAACGGCTTTGTGCGAAGATTAGTTAATTAGAGCTTATGACGTAACATATTATTCAATTATCGATTCTGATCGATACACACTGCAGTTTGATAAATCTTTTTTCCCCGCACAGAATTCAGAATGTATTCAGAAGCTAAACTCAAGTTAGAAGTCTGAACAGCATCCAGAAAAGAATTTTGTCAGAAATTAAAATCAGTGTAAATCCAATTTCCCAATCATTCAGAAAGTAAGCTAATAAACTTATGGTCCACACTTCCACATGAAGTTATGCTTTTGTTTATCTCAAAAGTAACTAAAAGGAGAAGCTTCCATTTAACTGAAAGGAATGATTTTCAGCACAAAAGAGGCCAATGTCTTAATTACTTATGAGCTTACTGTGCAATTTTTCCCCCTGCATATTTTTTCTATGCTTATAAAATGCAGTGACACTTGTGTCTATCAAAATGTTTCTGTACTACAGAATCCTGCACTGTATATTTGAATTGAAAATAATAATAATAAGTGACACAATGATGCTTTTGTTTATCCCACTTCCATTTCATTAACTGAAAGGGATGATCTTCAGTACAAAGGAGTCCAAAGTCTTCTACTGTGTAATTTCCCCCCAGCATATTTTTTCTGTGCTTACATTCAGTGACACTAGTGTCTATCAAAATGTTACTGAATCCTGCACTGTATATTTGAATTGTAAAAAAAAATAGGTGACACAAAAGTATAAAAGATTAAGAATTATCAGGCATTCAAATGGGACTGGATAAGAAAATAAGGCATGTCAGTCACTTTCAAATAAATTAGGTAATAAGCATTGGATAGAAAATACAACATAAATCACACAAAAGCTATATTACAGTTATGACCAATATATTTCATGTGTCAGGTTGATAAATATAATTTTCATAGCATTCAGACAATTCTGTCAAACAAAATGTTACTGAATTAAAAATGAGGTCCTATGTTTTGCCCCCTGTTTCAAGCTGGCCATAATAGTTGACTGAAATAGCAGACCTACTCACTTGAGAGCAGTAAATGACACAATATATTTTTTCTCCTTCATTTAGCTACTAAATTTAGCTACTATGGATTCTTCACAAGCTTTCTACTACTGAAGGTCAGCTGTCTCAGTTTTGGAAACTGCACTGCAGATAACAAGGAATTAAGTGACTGATGTAAAAATCTTGATGTTACCTTACAAGATCTAGTAACCACCACCTTTTTAAATGGTAACATGCTGCTACTGAGTTAATTCAAAATTGAATGGCAAAACTGCAATTTGTAAACTTCTCCTGGAACTAGTTTTACAGATAGAGGACCATTGTATTAATGCTTTGGGAATTCCATGAAAGAGCAAGTGCCAGTTAAATAAATTAGTACCCTGATAACAGTGATAAGTGCAGAAGAGCACTGAAATGACAATCAACTGTCCCATAAGTGGTTTGAAAAGTTTTTAAATCCTGAAGCAATCCATTTTACCAATGTTGACATTCTTTGCTTTTCATCATTTCTATATAATATTCTTTTACAAGTATATCACAATTTCTAAGAGTGCAAAAAGCTGGTAGTCATCAGAGTTTGATCAGCTACTTTGGAAACATTTTACTGCTGGCTCATTTCCATCTGCTAACAGTCAAGGCAAATATGAGGTATTTGTTGTCAATAGATGTATTTGTTTAAAATAGAGAATAAAATAAAATAATTTCATTTTTCTAGCTTATTTTATTAGGAGTCAATATAAGCAAACAGAATTTATGTCAAAATCAAACAAACCAACTTGCTTATAATACTGTTCTGTCAGATATCCCCCTCAAAAAAAGGCAGAGATGTTTTCCATGACAGATATAGTTGCCACAGTGAGGGTGAAATATGTAAACTGGATGGTACTGAAGTTATCCCAAGCTTCACTCATGTCACATGCCAAGAAACTGTGAGCATGCACGTAAGCAAGTGAAGTTTAGAAAGTATGCAAGTTCAGGCATACATTCATTCTTGAGCTTCGAGGTGTTATAGTCCATTTATTACTCCTTGATTTATTTATACTGTAGTTTTAATTATCATTTTACCTTAAATGTTATTGGCCTATCTTCTAGTATGAATAAAAGCTTTTATAGAAGGTCTAAGCTCTAAGATATAGCCTCTCACAGGTTCTAAAATCTATGCATTATAACACAAAGGCAGTCATTACTAGCAACAATTTTCCTCTGGTAATCCTGATATTCTTTTTCTCTCATTGGAGACTGACATGCTTTAGATGTGCCAGACTGACAAGCTTCCGTAACGCAGAATGCATACAAATATCCATCTGTCCATGACCATGTCCCTAGTCAAATATCAAGGCCCCATTCAACAGTGCAGTTCTTCGTGGTGTTAGTTTTTTAATCAATTTTGACTCTTGTATTCTAGTTACACTCCATGACCGAGCAGCATACTCAAATCTTGAAATATGTCAATCGCTATCTTCTGCTGAAACATCAGGCAGTTCTTGTAAGCCATAATCATCGCTTGTGACGAAAAGTACGCTTTGAAATTTGCAAGGGAAGGAATTTGCGGTGGAAGACGATTAATAGGAGACATGGTAGCGACCTTTTACACGAGTCCAACTCATTTTGTTGAAATTCAAGACTTATCTGTATAGTAAATGTTTTGTTCTTCGACAACAACATCCCCTGAAGCTTTTTCTTGCAAAAGTCCTCATCTTGGGCAGGGTATGACGGTTAAACTCATTATAAATATTGAGAAAACATCCTTCCTTTGCAATGCTCCGTGTTCGAAAGCGCCGCCATCTTGCTACTATCACAGAAATATGCAACCGCTGACCGCGACTCAAGTCTTTGCAACTTACCGCTTTGGCGCGCATTTAGGCCCGCTGTGCTCGCGAACCTCAGCCAGCGAAATGCAGATTGACAGCCAGCGAAATGAAAATTGACACACCCCATTCCTAAAATAAAACGTTGCCTTAATTATAATGCATAAAATAAAGCATTTAATTTTAATTCAATTCAGCCAAGAGACACATAAACTTTATGCTGGTCTTCTTGTCTTGAAGAAAAAAACTTGTGTCACATAACATCCTTAACACGAAAAGCCACGCTGGTCATAAAGAATTCACTGTAATTCCAGTGAGTGTGGTTCAAATCCAAAATTACCAGGAAGGTAGATCAAATAGCATCAATCAGCAGGTAAACGTAAAAAAGAATAACAATATAAGGGCATGCCCCTCCCCTGTAGCGCACGGGAAGTGTGAATCACAGGAACCAATAGGCGATTATTCCTGTGACATCATTTGCAGAAGGAACAAAGAATCAGGCTACTTGGCAGAGCTAGAGAATAATATGCTTTGAATATCAATAAGATACAAAAATGAGATGATGAGCACATGCAGTAAGGCTGAATTTAGAGAAATCAAGTGGGCTAATGAGCATTTTCCACCAATGACTTAAAGGCTGCATATAAGCTTTGAAAACATAATGAAAAGCACAGGATAAGTTCATTTGTTATTTTTTATGCTTGTTGAGGCTTTTTCAAAACCTCATGAAACCAATTGCGCAAAACGCTTGTTACCTGTTTCTTACAATGTCTGGTTCCAAAAAATATCCGTACCCCCCCAACGGAAGGGTGTTGAAAAGTGACCCCCCTCTGGAATTTCTGAAGAAAAATACAGTATTTGTATGGAAAAGATAGAGTAAATTGACCCATCCCCAACCCCACCCCTCTGGTATTTCCAATCGCTTTGGGTGGGGGTGGGGGGGGGATAATTTCTGGAAACACAATTAGAATTAAAAATCAGTCTACAAGAAAATTTGCTTTGGTGGCCATGATTTGAGTAGTTGCACTTTAAGAAGACAAGTTGATACAATTTGCCAAATGACTATTCAAAATGACTTTGTTCCCTTTCAAAATGCAAACATGGACGAGCGGCTTGGGAACAACCGACTTTGAACTTGACAAGCTGAATGTGATATCTTTAACATGCCATTGAATATTTTATTGTTTGCTTTCGACCAATCAGATAATGCGATAGTGAGCTCAATGTATATGAAAACTGTTTTAGGCACTACCATCTCAATAACTATGATTTATATTTTACCCATATTATTGATATTTTTGCTATGATTTCACCTCGCGTTCATAAGCAATTATTGGTTGAGGTTGAGCATGACATTGTGAGTAAGCAAAACCGAGGCCTGTGTCATCTGCCGAAGGCTGAGGCAGATAACACAGGCACGAGGTTTTGCTAACTCACGATGTCATGTGAAAACTGAATTAAATAATTATTTTATTATTCTTAAAAAAAAATACAAATTGATACAATGCCAAAATGGATTTGTTGAAATTGAAAATGAAGACATGGATGAGGGGCTTGGGAACGTGCGGACTTTGAACTTGACATGCTAAATGCAATATCCACTGCAGATATTGCATTTAGCATGTCAAGTTCATGTGACATAGAGAGTTGATTGTTTGCTCTCGGCCAATCAGATTTACGATAGTGAGTTATAATAACAGTGTTTATTATATCCATTTCGAAATCACTAGCAAATCCTGAAATCTGATTGGCTCTCAGCAGTGCGATTTGAGCACGAGTCACATTATCTGGAGCCTGAATCGCATCTTTATCTCAGCCAATCAGAATGTTACACTAGAAAAAAATTAACCAATCAGATTTAAATATTACAAGGCGCTGACCAATGAAATTTGCAGGAAAATGATAGCAGAAAAACAATTTTCCTGCACTTTTGGGTGTGGAATCTCCCCTTTCTCCTTTTGCTTGATAACAAAATCACAATAAAACAAAAATTTGAATAACTTTCATTATTTACAGTACCTTGAAGAATATTTTGACTTTTCCTCAGGCAATTTTCCAGAGTTTGACATCAGTTTTCTGCACAACATTGACAGTTTTGAAGCAAATAATCCACCACATCCTGCACCAAATCCAAATCCTGAGTCCAGCGAAAAAAAAAGAGGCTCACAGGACAATTCAAATGCCATACGAAATGGACATTCTTGGAGTAAAATGCTCCAGCACTTGAAAATAGATTGAGTCGTAATTGCTCCTTGTTTATCTGGTATTGATTGTCTTCTTTCCTGGGGTTTAAGAGCCCCTTCGATCATGGAATTCAATGTTGTTGTTGCACAAAAGGGTTTGTTGGGATGAGTCAGTCAAGAGATAACAACACTACATTTCATGCCTTAAAGGGCTCTTAAACCCTACAAAAGAAGACAAGACAATCACCATATAAACAAGGCACTATTTTCATTGAGTAATTATGCCGCGAAGTCTTGAAATGTGTGGGTTACATAACACTCTTATGTAACAGCGTGTTGTTGAATTAAGGATACATTCCTTTGACAAGTCTTGTCTTATTTAAAGGAATCATCCTGACTTTGATTCATGGCCTTTTCACTCAGAAGATACGTAAGCCCGTGAGTTGCTAGTAGATTTCGACCCACCCACCTCCCCTTCGGCGACGTAACATATACCGCGTACTTCCGTCCGCCTTCAGCCGCTCTTTACCTCGGTCAACCCATTTCCCATAACTTAATCCCACACGACCGAGACAATGAGCGGCCTGGTTACCTCAATGAAAATCGTTTACAGTTACCTTTTAATATAATTTATAGTGCTTAAGTATTTTTTTCAAAAAGTGACCTCTCTCCTGTCCGATCAGCTCCTTCCGGCATTTTGAAAATCAGGATTTTACGAAAATGCCATGGCACCCGGCGAGTTAGATAAAGTTCTTGGCAAGTTTTATGCAGAAGTAAAAATAATGGCGAAGACTATGAGTCAGTCCCTCGAGATCATGCCAAGCACAATGGAGATGTTTTTGAAGGAGAACAACAATCCACTCAGTATGTTTTTCAAGCCACAAACTCTCCAATTTTCCATAGACTTTTCTGCATACGTAATGAACTGTTTTGCATACTTAACCATTATCCTGCGAGATTGCGCAGAATATCGTCTGATACTTAGCCGACGAGGGACGAAGTCCCGAGTTGGCTAAAATCAGACGATATTCTGCAAAATCGAGCAGGATAATGGTTTTATTATTCAGCACATCGATAGCACAAAAACCCCCGAAAAAAATGACTTTTGTGTATTATTTACGAGCTCAAAACATCATATTTTCCTCAGAGACGGATATCGCAGGATAGCTGTCATGTACAGAAGACAGCTATTGGCGTTCCAATGACCATATTTGGGCAGTGCATCGATGTGCTGAATAATAAAAAGAGATGTCCGGTGTTCCTGGTTTCTCCTTTCGAGGAAAACCGCAAAATAGAGCTTATGAATTGATCGATACCCGAGATAGAGATAAATGTGATTTCAAAATGGATATAATAAAGTCTACATGATGTCCCCATGAATTATAGCAGTGTCTAACCACAGAGCTAGATGAGAGGAGTCTAACAATGGGCTATTTAGGATAGATTTTACATAGTTTATTGTGGAGTCTCTATTGGATATGTTTGTGTGTAATCGATTAAAATGGCTTCAGCTTGAAGAACATCACGAATGACACTTAAAACCGATAACCAACACCTTTTCCTCACACCAAACATCTATTTTTAGTTCCAATACTCAAGCTTTGGTACTATTCACAGGAAAAAATTCCAAATTTCCACTTGTGTTTTTGCGTGGTTTTCGTTTGGTTTTTGTGTGGTTTTCAAAGAAAAACCACCCATGGAAAACAGGCTTTTTTCCCCGTGTGGTTTTTAATCATTTTCACGGATGGTTTTTTAAATTACCAAGGGTGGTTTATGAGGGTATCAACAAAGGTTCCTAGTGTGGTTTTTAAGTAAACCAAAAGAGGAATTCGAATTTTCCAAAAGGCACAACTGAAACATCCAGTGAGGGGTACAGCCAAAACCACCATGGGAAATTCGATTTTCCATTCGGATTTCTTAACCAAGCTTGGTTAATACATTTCCCACTATTGTAAAAAACCACAGTGAAAAAAAAAGGAAAACCACCATGAGAAATCCCATTTTCCACTATTGTAAAAAACCACAGTGAAAAAAGCAGAAAAAACACCATGAGAAATCCCATTTTCCACTATTTAAAAAACTACAGTAAAATACCGAAAAATCTTAGTTATTCTCTTTCAGGATGTTCTCATGTTGTGCAAAGGCTAATTAATGCATCATGAACATATCAGCAGTCTATAAAATAAAAACCTTTTTAACACATCCATTACAAGCATACACATGCTGCACAGTTCCAATTTCAATTTATCTCAGTATGAATCGGTAATGTCCAAAGGTGTACATGGTTTTAACAATTCAATATAATCACTCGTGAGATTTGCCAAGTTGACATCCTCTATCCTTAACTGTCTCGCAACTTGAGCAGTCCATAGAAGATAAACATTATAACATGCATACACACATTGCAATGCAGTTCCACTTTCAATGTGATCTCAGTCATGTTAAGGTGTGCATGGTTTTAACAATTGAATATCATCTCTTCATGAGATTTACTAAGTTAACATCCTCTATCCATCATAATGTTCTTGCAACTTGAGCAGTCCACAGAAGATAAACATTTTAACATGCAAACACACATTGCAATGCAGTTCCACTTTCAATGTGATCTCAGTCATGTTACGGTGTGCATGGTTTTAACAATTCAGTATCATCTCTCATAAGATTTAACAAGTTCACATCTTCTTCCATCTCTCCCAACTTGAGCGGTCCATAGAAGATAAACGTTTAAACTTGCTATGCAGTTCCACTTTCAATGTGATCTCAGTCAAGTTAAGGTGTGCATGGTTTTAACAGTTCAATATCATCTCTCGTGAGATTTGCCAAGTTGGCATCCTCTTTCACAGCGATGTAGTTGTTAACCATGAGGGCCTTTGCAAGTGCTCTAATAAAGACATCTTTGTTTTGAACTCTAAGCAGTGACAATTTAAATTTTTTCTTCAATGGGTAAAGGCGCTTGGCCATCTGTTTTTCCTTACATGATGTTTTTCTAAATGCCACCATCATAATGGTCTCACAACTTGACTGTGTCATTTCTAAGGAAAAAAGGAAACAAATTAACCACTTCATCTTTAAAATAATGTTGGGAAAAAGGTTGCAGCAATTTATAGAAGGTCCAAATTCACTATTAGCAAGAACAATAAGCCATTTTGCATTGTGCAGCCTACAAAACAATTGGATAAGATCTTGTAATCCACTGTAATAAATAATTGTAATATTGTCTAAACTTTTTTTCTTTTAGCAGGAAACCAGAATTAATTGATTTATTCAAGCAAACAGCAAATCTTTGGACCCACCAGTTTACCATTACTGCAGTAAACGAGACAATGACAATTAACCAGAGTTTGTACGCTTTCTGGATCCAGGAAAGTCTTAAGTTATTTTTATTGGGTGGAAGTGTCCCCCCCCCCCCCCCAGAAAACATGATAAGTCTGGAGGATGTCATAATTTGCAGCCCAAAATCAGATTCATGAAACTGACTCATGAAACCACATTTGAGTTGAAACATTCTCCAGGATTTCTCTTAAAATTCCGGCACTTTCCAAGAAGGAAACCCTGATTAACATTTGAGTAAATTAGCATAACCCAGGTTTTATACCCAAATGAGTTTTCTAAATCTCAAAGAGCCTAATATTCCCTTTTGTTGGCTCACCATGAAATAACCAGCCCCCTTCCCCACACTGAACCTCGAATAGCAAACGAAAGGGGTACTTGTTTCCAATTACAAAACTCATTTGCATATAAAACCCGGGTTATGCAGATTTACTCTATTGGGCTATTTGATCTGAAAAAGAATCAACACTATTTTAATGCCTTATAAACAGAACAGCATTTCTTACTAGAAGATAAGGGGTAGCCACGGGTAAAATTCTGTAGTCTCAGTAAAATATTGTAAAATCTAGGAATATCAGTGTTGTTTTTTTTTTGCGTCTTGGAGTCTCGTTTTTCTTTGAATTCTGGCAGTCTTTGATTTTTTTTCCATGGTCTTGAAGTTTGATACTGTCAGATGATACCACTGGATAACTCATGATAACTATGCATTAGTCTAAATGGGGCCTTAAACCTCAGACTCTCATTTTGAAATTTGTCAAAAGTCCTGGGCTCGGATTTTGAAAGACACTCACTCGTCTCAGCATCTCATCAAGGCTCAGATTTACCCATCGCTACCCCTAAGATACAACCACTGACAATTCACTGTTGCTAAAGTTGGTATGTGTATTGTATCATCATGGTTAAACAAGCAAAAAGATGGAAATGATTCATCAATACAATTAATAATAGGCTACAGTAATTAAGAATTACCAGGGAATCCCGGCTAATTTCCACTTAATACCTGACAAGAAACTTACAACATAAATCAATCATCCGGAGTGATTTCTGAGACGAAAACGACTTTTGCGCTCTAGCTGTAGCGCATGTTTCTGAAGCTACTTTTCAGTTCGAATTTCGCGGGCGCCGCCATTTTGTTTAAGCGCGGAGCATGTCGGGATGTGTGACGTAATTGTTGCGCTGCGCCGGGGTGTCGTCCCGTCGAGTTTTGCACCGTTTTTTGCGAAAATCAAAATGGTTGACACTGTGTCATTGTTGGGTGTAGTAATCAATCAAAAAAGAACACAAAGAAAAAAGAAAATGTTAGCTATTTTAAACTTCCATCTAACACAACAACAAGACGACTATGGCTGCAGAAAATCGGACGACCCGACCAAAACCTCCCCGAAAACGTGTTTGTTTGTTCAAAGCATTTCTCAGAAGACTGCTTCGATGAATCAGTTGAACTACAGAACAGCTTTCCAGGGGCTCCAAAACGAAGAAGAATGCTTAAGGAGGATGCTGTACCGAATCGGCTGCCTCATAAGGAGGAGAAAGAATGCAAAGTACGAGAAGGAAGTGAAAGGAGGGCCGAAGAAAGACAATATAAAGAG
This sequence comes from Scolanthus callimorphus, assembly GCA_033964015.1. NCBI lineage: Eukaryota > Metazoa > Cnidaria > Anthozoa > Actiniaria > Edwardsiidae > Scolanthus > Scolanthus callimorphus. Next base: position 740,771 of record JAWWUD010000058.1, read on the forward strand.
GTAAGATTTCGCTTACATAAAAATTCGTCCCAAACTGATTTTGCTTAATCTTAATTTATATGTCTTTTTACATTTTTATTTGCAGACAATTCAAGCAGCACTTAGGTCTGTGACTGTGGGAGTCGAAGAAAACAAGGCTGCTGCAGCTGTCGCCAGTGATACCCAACAAAATCAAGCTGGATCAAGACCGCCTGCTGATTTAATGGAGAATGAAAACATGGTAAAGTGAACACAAAATTATGTTTAATTATTGCAGCTTTGCCTGGGGTCATACTGTGGTTGTCAGATTTCAAGGGATGTAATTATCTATGAAAATGAACTTAGCCGTTATTTTGAGGCTAGTACACATTTTTTAGAAAAACAAAGAAATAAAAAACCTACATTGAATTTAATTGAAGCAAAATATTCTTGTTTGAGTCAGATGCACAATATGGTTTATTGACTCATTAACAGAAAGACACTATTTTTCACATGTTTTATCTCTATTCTTAGGTGATTGAAGCACTCGCTAGTCCCAGTGTCAACTTACCAGCTGAAGTTCCTGCAAATTTACCAAGCACCACAGATGCCTCCATGCAATTTCCACTAGATGTTTCCAGCCACATCATAACAGAACATGCTTACTTTAGTCAAAGAATATGTGAAACTGAAAGCGAACCCTCCTCAGAGTCAGAGTCATCAGACTCTAAAGAGGAATCTGATGATCAGGAATCTGATTACCAGACAGAGCCCAATTGTACTCTATTGCAAGGGGATGAGCCTCTGCAGTCTTTGAATTGCAAGGAAATCCCTTATGTGGAGAAATGTATTGAGCTTTCAGAGGAGTCCATGTCTGAAGATGATTATCTGCCTTCCTCACAATCATCGCAGTCATCGCAGTCTTCAGCTTCATGTAGCAGAACAGAAAACTCGACCAATAACCGAATACTGCTGGTGTATGAACAAAACCTCAAGCAATTGTTAAAATTTTGCCCTCAGTGTGGTGCCCCGGTGATCAGAGATGATTTGACTGAGACGGAAAATGAAGGATCCCAGTTTTCAGTGAACATTACCTGTCTTAATGGTTGCGATTTTTGTTGGAGCTCACAGCCATCTCTTCCAAATGTAAAGGGTGATGGCAATCTTGCAATGACAGCTGGGATATATTTCAGTGGGATCGAATTTAACAAATTTTTGCAATTTGCTGACACTATAAATTTGAAATCGATAAAAGAGGATACATATTACAAACTTAGAGAGGAGTTTGTTTTTCCTGTAATCAATAAACACTGGGAGAGGGAACAAAAAAAAGTTATCCCCCACCTGACTGATGCTGTTCATACTTCCGCACTTGAGACATACCATAGCCTGTACCTAAAATACCTACCTAAACGCATACACTTCACACACAATGTCATGTGTGAAGGCAGTAAGCTTGCAGCATTGGACCACAATTTCCACACATCGAGAGACCAAGTAAGTTTTTAAAACCTGAACATCAAAAATTGTACTTGAGAGGTATAGGACATACTAGACTGAAACCATAAACAAACCCTAGCTATTGACTGTTCACTTTGCAATGTGTGGTTCCAGAAAATATCTGCAACCCCCTAAGGTAAATTGACCCCCCAACCTACTGGAATTTCCAATCTCTTCCATGGGAGGGGGGGGGGGGTATTTTCTGGAACCACACTTTCTAAACCACACTTTCTAAGTATCATCAGATATAAGCTATATGATTTTTTTTTAAAGAATTAATCTGTAATTTGCTGTTTGATCTTTGTATTATTGTGCTATCACACACCAACCTATGATATTTATTATTCCTCATGTCTGAATGGGCTCTGCGTCAATAGCCAGTGAGGCGGAATGGCCTATTGACTCAGAGGCCATGAGGGGGAATGGTGTAATTTTTTTAGTACAATCATTAGTAAATCAAGTTGTATAACCAAAACCGCTTTCTGGTCTTGTGATTTGCCATTTTCTGGCTTTCAATATAGCCTACTAGTACCTCAATCAATCAGAACGCAGCCTTCAAAATAGACTGCTAAGCGTGATTTGAGTACATGTTATCCTTGGTAAAACAAGGTTCTTTTTAGTTATTATTTGTCATTGATATTGTTTCAGGCAGTTATTCAGACTGGCACAGATAAAGGGAATCTGAGGTATCGAATGGCCTGGAGCAAAGTAACCAACCGTTTCGATGCTGAGCCTTTGTTGAAAAAAAAAACATATGGCTACCTCCAAGAAATGATGACTGACACTCTTGATGTTGCAAAGAATGCCAAGCCCCGAAAGAATAACAAGAACATGGATGGTCAAGCTCCAAGGGTTAGGGCCCCCCAGACAGTGCGACATGTGCTAGCTCCAAAAGAAAGACCCCCAAGGAATGAACTGATAGAGCGACGAACAAAATTCTCCAGATTTAAGAAACTTAAAACAGATAACAATGCCAGTGACTCTTAGAATTCGTATTGTACAAAGCCAGTGCTGTGTTATAACTCGGTTGATTAAACTTTTTAGTTTAATTGCTTGCCAATTTTAGGTTTAGGCTGTGCTATAACTGTGCATCAGGAATGACAGAAATCCTTTTCAGTTCTTGTTACAAATGCAAACTACCATGGTCAGGGATGACAGAAATCCTTTTCAGTTCTTGTTACAAATGCAAACTACCATGGTAGTTTGCATTTGTAATTAGAACTAAAAAGCATCCCTGATGCACATTTAAAGCCAAAATTGGCAAGCAATTAAACTAAAAACTTTACTCAATCCAGTGGTGCACCAAATTCAAACGTTGCTGTGAATGTTTTCTGATTATTTTGGTATCATAAAAATTCAAAAATGGCCAGACTGCATCATGATGCGCCAAAGACGTTCAAGCATTATCCTAGAGCTCAATAATGAGTTGATTCCTGGAATATTATTGGATCTATTATTCGATTCAAAAATGCCTTTTGCTTGAGAAAACGTTCTTAGGGGTGAAAGTGATAGAGATGCTTGTTGGAAAATTGGTAAAACTACCCTAAAAATACCAAGCAGTAAAAAAAACGTGACCGAAGAAACACGTTATTGATCAAAATAAACCCTAAAAAAATACCCAAATAGTAAAAGTGTTGATGTATGCTTGTTTTCTTGCTAATTGTGATACTTCCACAGCGAGTGCAGTAACTAATCTGATAAAAATGTTCTTGCTCAACTTTCAGGGGGTTTCTACCCCTAAAAGACACCCACTCTTTCACAAAAAAACTTTGAATAGGAAAGCTGAGATATTAAATATTTTATTCATAGAAATAAATCATCATAGAAATTGTGAAGTGACAAAGATATACCCTGATAAGAGCTCAGAAAATACCTCATGCAAAAATACAGACGAAGTAAGTGATGAGTGACAAATATCTGATGTTCAGAAATTTTGCAAAATGCAGTACCTGAGCGGATTTTTCTTTTTGCTCTAGAAATATTCCATCAGCAGCTCTATCTTATGGGGAAACAGAACTAAATTACATCACACAGTAAAGTATAATTTTCCAAATGTGTGCCAAGTGGCTGGAACCTCTCCACTTTACCTCTGTGTCTGTCCAAATGGTTTTGTGTTCATTTAAAGTGAAGGGTAAATCTTCAATCAAGACATTGGAATGTTTCTGATATTTGAATATTTGAATCCCACATAAAGACCATCATCCGAGGGAAAATTAGCTCTTATCTGCTGTACGACACAGGCAGGCACAACCTTTCTTACTCCTTGGCCCAATTTGTTGTGAATCCAATACGTAAATTGGGTATAAGCTAGCCATCTACATGTGCTGCAAAACAAGGCAGGTAAACAACAATCAAGTGACAAGATGCATTTAATTATTACTAAGACATGCGGACCTACAAGAGAACTTACTCATTCGGCAAGATACGTGGCAGGTTGTTGAAAATACTCAATCCTTGAACGGAATGTTTAAGGCGAAGGAGTGAAGTTCGCAGAACCGCTCTAGAAAGGCACACGTTTGGAAAATCGCAGTGATCTGTGATGCAATTTATCTCTCCCATAAGAAGAACTGCTGATGGAATGTTTTTACAACACAAACATTCCTTTGCCGAATTCAACGTCTGAGTACTGCATTTCTTGCATTTGCAAAAATGCTCAACGCTAATAATTTCTTCCTCGTCACTTTCTTGGTCAGTACTGTCACTGGATCCGTTTTCGTCATAAAACTCCTCGTCTTCGTCGTATTCTGGCTCGAAACTGTAGGGCAAAACTCCGTTTGCAGCCGCCATGTTGAAAGTACTGACTTGCGCAATAATGACGTCACAGTCTTAGAATTCCGCTCGGGCAAAGCAAGATGGCGGCGGCCGCGAAACTCAAAGAAACGAAAACAAGAATCAAAACACTTCGCATCGGAATCACAAACATGGTTGAGTATTTAAAAGCAATCAGCATGACTCTAGGACACTTAAATGCTGTTTTGAGCCTAAAACCAAAAATCAGCCGGGATTCCCTTTAAAGTAATCCCTGTAGTCTTTCTTCTTTGTTGGACCATTAGATGATATAGAAGGCGAGCTACTTGCACTTGACTCTGCTTCACTCTCGGTTGTTGTGTAGCCTGATACAGAGGGTGATCCATAAAAACCAATGAATCCCTATATTTTCTTCTCTCCTTCATATGGTTCATAACCATCTCTCTGATTGCTTGCTCACCCAGGTAGCACTTCTGATAAGTGTACTTTTTGTCTTGAGCAAGTCGTGCTGCAAAATTATGTAGCTTCTGCTGCTCATCCGCGCCATTGTGATCTGAAGGTAGGTATTGGCTCTTCTTCAAGCCATTCATTTAGAATTTCATCTACAATCATCTTTTTCCTTAAAAAAAAACAATGTATATAAAAGGTTTTAAATCATATGTCACATATTCAAAAGCTTGTAGAAACATACAAAAATAAGTGTTTCAAAACTGCTTCCCAAAGGAAAACTCAGTGTTGTTCAAATAATCTACAAAACATAGCCACGCTCTGATTTTCTATGAAAAAGAAACAGATGCTGGTTCATAAAGTACAAACCACATACAAGTGTATACCAGGAAGTTCAGTTTATCCATATCAGTAAGAAGTTATCCTTTTTGCAAACGAACACAACAAAAACTATATACAGTAAAAACCCGCATAAAAGAACAAGTGGATTAAGAACACTCAGGCTGAAATTTGGCCAAAAAGGTACCTTATAAATAAGAACACATTCAGCCTGAAAAATGAAAAATTGTTCTTGTATAAAAAATGGCTGCCAGTTAGATTTGAGTACAGTAACCTACTGTGGTACAGTACAGTAGATCAATAGACCATTGCACACAAAATTCTACAGCAGGTACTGTATGCCGATTTCCAGGGTGCATTTATATTACCCATGTAGCATAATTTTCTACCAATCATATTCTTTATTTGACTGTTGGTAGTGTATGCAGTATTTGATGTTAAAAAACAATTTTAAGAACACCTTAAGAACATTTTCAGGCTGATTTTGCAGAAAACACCTCAATGTATAAGAACAAAAACAGCCTGAATCCCAAAAACACCTGTTCTTTTATGCGGGTTTTTACTGTAGTGCACAAATTACAGTTTGTATCTAAAAAAAATAAAAAATAAAAAAACATGCAAAATGAAATGTAAGCATAATGTTACGCATGAATCCCCTAGATGAGCTACTAGCTCTTGGGATAAATGCCAAATATGGTTTAAATAAAAAAAAAAATTACACTTGAATACAATGGATGATTGCATTTTTAAAATGGACTGGGGGACCCCTCCCTTGGAATTTCCAAACTCATAAAGGACCCTCTCTCTCCTGGAATTTCCATTTTTTCTGGGCAAAATACCCCTGGATAATCGATTTGGATAAAATGGCCCTGGAAAGTCACTTTTTTTTTACCCCTGCCCCTTGGAATTTCCGATCTCCAGACACACTCCCTCCCGTTGAATTTCCAGAGTCTTCAACACCCGGTGCAGTTTAAAATTGCAATCAGCCAATGCACATGTAAAAATCTGTTCCCTTTGTCTTTTGGAAGTGTAGTCGTGCAATTTTTCCCGTTTGCATTAGCACTTACAGTCGAAGCTCTCGTAAGCGACCACCTCGGGAACTGAAAATTGCGGTCGTTAACGGAGCTGGTCGCTTACGAGAACGGCTCTCGTTAGCGACCACCAAGCGGCTTCCTACTTGAACAATAGGTGTTGGTCGCTTTACGAGAGCTTAGTACAATAAATCTAGAAAAAAAATATGTGATACTAATGCTTAAAATAGTTTGATTTATTTCCCGACTTTAATTAAGAGTAGATAACCGCAAATATGTACATTGAAAATAGCATTTCACCGGTGCAGCTTGTATCAGTTTAGATATTTATCAGGTGATGACTGATGTTTTAAAGACAAAAAGTACTGTTGGTGATTTGAAATTGTGGTCGCTAACGGAGCTGGTCGCATCGATAAGGCGGTCGCTTACGAGAGCTTGAAATAACAGAGTTTATGTGACATTTCAAACGGGGTTTCGGGAAAATGGCCGTTATGGGAGCTGGTCGCTTACGAGAGCGGTCGCACAGAGAGCTTCGACTGTACTTTGTATTGTAAATACGCTTGTCCTCACAGATCAGTCTTTTTTTTTCTTCATGGGTCAAAAGTCTGTCTGCTACTGTGTCCTGAGGAAGTGTGTTGTGCTGTACAGGCACTGCTTTATCAACACCTGTAGTATTTAATAACCAAATAGTATAAGCCTAATATTTTTTCCTGTAATTCTTGGGTTTCAATCACGTGACTTTTGCGCGTAATTTTGCTTCCGGTCTGGATCAGCTGGAGGTCAAGATGAAGAAGTTTTCTGAAGTTCACGAGCAAAACTTCAAATTTAGTAGCTATATTTTCTAGAAAATCACAACTATAAATGAACCTGAATCGTATTTAAACTAAATCCTAGTGTAAATACAAATTTGTAGCGATTGGGAGGTCGGGGTTTGCTTTTTTAGCCAGTTTAACTGGGGTAAATGAGTAAAACTTAACAAACTGGCTGATATTTTAGGCAGCGTTTTTTCAAATGCTTGATGTTTTCACTCATTTAGCTCGAAAAAAATAATTGTAATGAAAAATAGATATGCAATAGGGTTGAGAAACATTTATATGCCCCTTCTGTTCTTTGTTTCTGGACGAAAGACCTGAGAAACAGAAGTTTTGGAAGACGGTAAGTTAAGTACTTGATTGCTGTTTTTTTTGTCAAATTGAACTCAGAAAATCGACCCGGCTCTGTTGCATACAGTTTTCCCCATACTGCAAAACAACTTTCCACATAAACAAGATTCAATTCTCAATAAGCTATTACATGTAGGTGTCAAATTTCGTAGTTTCTAAAGTATGTTTTTACAAAACGCCTAAATGTTGACTCTTTCAAAGTTGTGTTTCAGCCAGCTCAACGCAGCGACAAAACTCACTTCGACATGAAACAAAAACTTGACCAAATTTTAGCCAATGAAAAACAAATTGTATACACACGACTGGGAAAAAGAATCGAAAAGTCCATGTCGACCTAGAATAAATAGGTAGATCCCGGAGTAAATCCCGGACGTTTTGCTGGGTTTTCGGACTCATTGTAATATGTTTGACAAACTTCATTTTTGCCTACCTGCTCGGATTGTTTGAAGCGAACTTCATGTGATTTATCCGTGTATCAAATGAGAAACCAACTCATCCATAGTCCTGGTGGTTTTGTGTAAATCCTTTATGATTCCCTAATCCATCCGTTTAGCTACCAAACTCATTTAAACTTAATTTCAAATACATATCTTCATGAATCACTTTCACTTGGCGACAACAAGTTCTCGAGTCCACGGCGCTTTTCGGCTGCTTTTCTGGAGTCGTTTGGACCATTTCGATTGTTTTCAGAGTTTGTATTCCTTGCTGTCTGTTTTGGGCAATCTAAAGACATCTGTTTATCTGTTTACCCAACTTGTAGAATCAGAAACAATGCGAGGAGATAACTTTTTCACAGTTTTCCATCTCGAAAAGCACCGCAGGCACGGACGTTTGACCTCCAGCTGAATTTTTAATGAGGCTCTAAAAGCGGATGTGACGTCATATGAAACCCAAGAATTGAGCGAAGATTATTTGCTACAGTCATGTTTTGAGTTTTGATGTTTTTTTCTAAAAATCGTTTGAACTGTGATTTTGATAACTGTTAAAAGGGATGAAAGACATTATTTAATGCACATCAATTCAGAGTCCTTATGACCCTATCAAAATATGAAATATTTCAGAAGAATGTGAGTTTATCCAGTGTTCTTGTTTATAGTCAGGACACTTGAACCGTGAACACTTTTACATTTCTTTCAAATTTCATCTTGTGGTATTGGGAGACTCAGATTCCGAAATGAAAATATATTTTAACTTTTCCATGGTTATAAACATTTTTTCAAACAGTTTTGGTGAAAATAGCAAGCATAAAAGTAAGTATAAGAAATTATTGGATAAGGTTTATGTTATATAGTTTGTGTTTTAATATATAGATTTAGCCACTGGCTAAAAGCGGAGCTCCCGGTTGTGTACATGGTGTACATCACTATAATAGGCTTTTCAAGAAATTTTCAAGAAAAAAATGTCAAGAGAAAAACTTTTATTTGCCATGAGCTGTTTTAATATTTCAACATATACATACTGTGTGTATTATATTATTACATGTTCAGTGTATTTTTACTAAAATGTGTCACCCCAGAAAATACCCATCATGAATGAGCAGAGAAATCCAGAAAAGTTTGGGGGATGTGGGCATAAAGCGAGAGGGCTATACCTATTTAGCAGCTTTTTGCGGGCAGGGTCAAACCATTCTAGTTCATAACTACTAAATATATACACTTGATTTCATGATTCATAGTTTTCTCAGACGGCTTGGAACAAAACATATACCAAGGTGTGGTGAGAGTTGCCTTTCCTAGACTCCTGCAGACCCGGGGGGGGGGGGGGGGGGGGGGGGGGCTCCCATATTTTTTAGTCGGGGATGATCGTCAGAAATTTTCAGTTTCACCCCTAAAAGATACCAAACATGGCGGGCCATGGCGTGGCTCAAAAAATTTATTACCCTAAAAGATACCCCTAAAAGATGAGGTCTTATGTGCCAAGTAGGCGCGAAGAACACAGGTAACAGGTGAAAGATACCCATCAAGAAATTTCCGTTTCTAATTTATTGTCTTCTCATCGAATAATCTTTCTTTCTTACACGGTTTTTAGAAGCACCATCATAAGAAAAAGCAATTTGGACACAGTTTCGGCCCTTTAAGATGCAAATCTCCCTAAAATTTATTGAAGATCACGATCACCCCTAAAAGAGACCAAACCACCGTGATTTTAACCCCTAAAAAATACGACGATCATCCCCGACCAAAAAATATGGGAGTCCCCCCCCCCCCGGTTGCAGATAGGGATAGACGTTTTTTTTTTAATAAAAATGCAAGGGAGGACCAACACAATATTGGAAACAATTGGTGAAATTCCTCTCCCCCTCCTCCCTTAAAATAGAAAAAAACCTTCCCTGTGTGCAAAACCCACCATGGAGAGATGAGTATTGGATAATCTGGCATTGTGTGGCCTTTCCAGAAAATATCCATCCCCCAGGTGTTGAAAAGTGACCACAAACCCACCCCTCTGGAATTTCCAAAGAAAAACAGAAACATACAGTATTTGTATGAAAAAAGTTAGGTACCACCACAGCACCACCACTCCAGAATTTCCAATCCCTTCTGTGGAGGAGGGGGGGATGAATATTTTCTGGAACCTAGCATTACACATATAACAATAAGATTATAAAGCTAGAGATTCGTATGAGTAATCTTCTATCAGCTCATGGAAATCTAGAGCCATTAATCTATTGTTTTAGTATTCACCAACCAGATTATCCAAAACTAGTGGATAAATTATTTTCTCCAAAACACAAGACAGTCGTCCTGAACACCCTATACTAACTGCTATGTAATCATCTTAGTACCTCAGCATCCTCACTACAGTGGTACCTCTATTCAGAGGCCACTTTTCAAAGTCCCAAAATAATTAATTGTCATTCAAGTACTGTATACCTTTGTAGTTGGTTTAGATTGTGGTAAAATTGTTTGATGCATTTACATCCTTAAAAATTGATTCTTGAAAAGTATTTATTTAATAATCACACATAGTTTCTTATGAGTCCCCCAAAATGTTTTACATTGTTCAATAAAATAAAAGTTTCAATGTTTGCCCATTTTTCTTTTCTTAGTTGATTTTAAACTAAGAATCCAAGTTTAATTGCTTAATTTATAAAATAGCATTGCATTTGCTGTGTGATTATGATGTGAGAATGCACAGTTTTCAATCAATTAGAGTGCATACTACTAGCTATTTATGAGGCCGAAGGCCCGGGGGGGGGGGGGGGGGGGGGGGTCTTCACATGTCGACCTGATAGGGGTGCTCGTCGTATTTTTTAGGGGTCAAAATCGAGTTTCAGGTATTTTTTAGGGGGTATCGGAGAAAAATTGTGGCTTTCACTAATTAATGGTATTTTTTAGGGGTACGCAAATGAATGAAAGGGTCACAAACCCAGTAAAACGTTTTCCTTCTTTCTTCGTTCATTTATAGCTCTAAAATAAGCTTGTTTTGAGATGAGAAACAATAACAAAAAAGGTTTATTGTTGGTATTTTCAGGGGTCATTTTGTTTTATAAGGTATTTTTAGGGGTTGGATTTTTTATGTCCTGGTATTTTTTAGGGTATATTTTCGGATGTCCCGACGAGCACCCCTATCACTCTTACATGGGAGAACCCCCCGGGCCGAAGGCCAAATGGGCTATTGACTCAGAGGCCATGAGGGCGAGAGGAATAATTGTTTTAGTCAAATCACACTAGTAGGTCAATTTGTATTGCTAAAAAATGTTTCTGTTCTGTTCATTTGCTATTTTCTGGCTTTCAAATCCAACACTTTTCGCTACTAGGCTATAACTTATAGCCTACTAGTAGCTCAACCAATCAGAATGAAGCATTGATAATAGACCACTAGTGTGATTTGACTAATTTATAATATTGTAGGTTCCAAAAAATATCCATACCCCCACTGAAGGGTGTTTAAATTCCCCCCCCCCCAACCCTTGGATTTTCAAAAGAAAAATACATTATCTTTATGAAGAATAATGCACACACCATAAAGATTTCCAAAAATAATCAAGCTGTTTTATTTAATTCAGTGAAACTATGTCAAGACAAATTATATCTACTTCAGTGAAACTATATCAAATACAAATTAAAACATTCTTTCCATGCCTGTGCCTGCACCATTCGAGTTGGCGTATTTCCTTCAAGGGCTAACCATGTAGGAATTATGTGATGTAGATAAGAGTTCATCCATTTCCTTGTTAAACGGCGATTTATTTGAGCATAACAAACGGAATGATGAACGGCTACAAAACAACTACAAACGGGGTTTGACCGGGCTAGTCCAAGTCTCTACACAGGTAGACCACATATTTCTCTATGATAGACCTCATTCACTTGGGCATAATGTTGTTCCATTTTAGATCATGTGGCATTCCCCAGGTATCCTTTCTTTTTTTTTCTGCTATGCATCAAAGGATATATGAATATGGAAGAAATCCAAACAAAAAAACATTATTCAAATGAATACCATGTGATGTGAAATAGGTAAACATTACACACTAGTCAGTGGGAAGCCCTGCACTTCCCAACACGGGGAATAGCGGGGCATTAGATATACAAGAATGCTAGTGCACTGCTAATTCCTTGCAATTTGAGGCACATTTCTGTGTCTAATCTGTACTTTTTTCTCCCGACCCAGGGCCGCAAATTTCTTTGCATAAATAATACACTGTATTATTATTATAAGTTTTCATTCGCAGAGAAAAACTCCTGCCACTTTAGCCAAGTGCCACAATATCAATAGGAAATTTCATAGCGAATCCCAGCCCAAACCCTGCCTACAGTCCCAGCCATAGCAGCAACCACAATCTATAAACCACTATCTCCCACATACTGTGACTTCTTAAGCAATGTGTGGTTCCAGAAAATATCCTGTGACCCCCCACCCCTCTGGAATTTCCAACGAAGAATACAGTATTTGTATGGAAATGATCAGGTAAATTGACCCCCCCCACACACACACCCCTGGCCACTGTGAATTTCAAAAGCGGACCCCATTCTAAAACTATTTTTTAGAGAAAAGCTACCCCGTTCAATTTTTTGCACCCAAAATGAGACCCCGTTCTAAAGAAAAATTAATGATACCTGCAAATCAAAATTGTTTGGCGGCACATACCCGTAAAGCTCTTGTAAGGGAGTACACCCCCCCCCCCAGTTATCACTAATAGGGGTGCTACATAATTTGGTATTGCATCATCTCAATGAAAATTATACCATTTAGCATTTCCAATTTGCATAAATAGTCATGAAAAGCTGTTTCTAAACCAAACAGTCTAAACAAAACACTGCAATTACAACTATGTTGTGAACAGCGAAATGCTTACTCTCCCAGTTTTCACCCTCAGTCTCCGGGAAAATATTGAAAAAACTTTCCAAATATTTACTGGAATATCTCCCCGGTAAATTTCTTGCTCACTTCTCATACAGTTGTTGTGTTCGAGACAAACTTTTGGTTTTGGAGTTTTCAGGGTTGGCAGGTATGGAAATGCAAACATAAACACATGGCTTATTACCAAGACAAAACAATAAGTGGGCACATAAGCTTACATATCACACACTAGAATTTTGTAATTTAGATTGAAGCAAAAATTAAAAGTGTGAGACTAAACACATTGTATTCGTTTTTTTCCCAATTGTTCTTACTGGTACCTTTTTACTAAAGTTTACTAGCATATCATAAGGTTTTATGTATTCACTCTAGTAAATTTTAAGTTTTATGTGCCTATTTCAAACATTCTGCTGTGCACAGAAACACTAAAAAACATTTTCGAGAACATTTTTCGAGTGTTTTCTATAGTTTTCTAATGTTTTTTGTCAATACGCACGTTTCATTAGTTAGCCTTCGGTATTAGACAGTTTAAGGAGTTAATATTAACTAAAATGCTTATTGTATTTTGATGCTAAAACAAGTTCGAGTATCGCTGTCACGTCGGCTCAGCTCTATAAGGATTCAAATGTCAAATGCTTGATGTAAACTAACAGCAAACTTTTAGTTCCTACCTTCATTCGCAGTAGATTTTCCCCCCATGTAGAAACAACCTTAGTGTAATCCTGTTCGGAACTGTGAATCTCCTTCCATGTTCCTATAAAAACTGCTAGCCTTTATCCAGGAATTTGAACCACGAATTGGTCGGCCGCCATCTTTGTCTTAGACCCGACTTCTCGTGTGCTAATAATATTCATCCAAATAAAACCGTCACGTCACTCGCTTCTGCCATAGTGGAAATGAGCTTCTCCAAGTTAATTTTGCTCTTCAAAAAAGTCAAGTTACTGCCCAGTTATTAACTAAATCGCCCAAGCGTTGTGAAAGAAAATGAAGAATGACTTCGCAAAGAACTGCACAGCCAATTGCCAATTCTACTCGGCGCTATAAAAATCTTGGACTTCTCCCGGACTTCTAGATGACTAGGAAGACACTCTCCTGATTTCTTCACACACTAGTTGTCCCTGGCTTTTTGTAAACATATTATCATTTGCGTAGAACAGTTCTGCAGACGCGTACAGATGTATTTCGTTCGGCATTTCGATCAAGATAAACAGAGTTGCATAAGACCATATTTGGGTTTTCTGTCACGTGAGCAGCATCCCCCCCCCCCGACCACCCACCCCTCCCCCCTCACTACCACACCGCCATGCTGTGACGTCATGAGCGCGCGCCACCCACCCCTCCCCCCCGTCACTGGCTCGCCGCCATGTTGTGACGTCATGACAACACGACTGCGAAGGAGACTAGATGCATCAAAGCGGCTGCGAAAGGTGCAGGCTTCACTGTCCGGCGCGGAAATGACCTTGGATGGCCTTCGACGTTCAAAAATCACTTCGATCCCTTTGCGCGATATTGCCGAATGTGAGGTTTTGGGTACCCTGTGGATTTCTTACATTCGCACTATTTGCGATCATTGGACTTGTTTTTTGACGCTTTTTTCTTAGGTATGGTGCTCCGCTCTGCGGCCTTCGGCCGCAAAGGAGCTCCGCTATAACACAAACCTAGGGGTTGACGATTATCGATGTCATGCGAAAAGCGAATCCAATTGTTTTATTATTCATTGTCTGGCACAAATTGAATTTCTTGAGTCGAACATGCAACCATTTGTGAAAAGATTCAAACACACAAAAACAAAATTGCTGTGCATTTGTAATTTCAAACAAAATACAGCTGAAATAACTTGCAGGCTCGGTCCAATGACCTGTACAGACAACTGTTTCCACTGAAAATAGCACGGGCTCAGCCCAATAACCTCTACAGACAATTGGTCCTGCTGAAAATACTGCAGGCACTTGCAAACTGCCAGAATTGTGTGTAGACTTTGAGCCAATCAGAAAATGATTACTGAGTACAAGGAATAATAATAATAAAATTTAGCAAGATGTTCACAGTTGGACTGTTTTTACTGTTGACTACCATGAAATGTCACAGCTAAACATCTTACTTCTAACCAGCTTTGCAGTGAATTACAGCTTTTAAATTTATGACCAAGTCTGAATAATATACCTTGCAATGATTTTAGGAGCGTTTTAAACCTCTCTTGCTTCCCAATAGTGGTTAGACCAAGACGTTCCATGGAATCTACTGTCATCAGTCTGTCACTTTGCAAAATTGCACCTGTAATTTCTTCATCATTAAACTTTGCTGATATTGCTGACCCAAAATTCTCTTTTGCCCATGTTTGTACTTCGTCATTTGACCACTCTGCAAAAATGAATATGGTAGGAGAATGAGATAAAGAAAAACATGTAACTTGATAGATACAAACTCACGAGCCCTGTCATGAATTTGAGCAAAAAATCATACAAACGTCTCGCCGCAGTTTGCTAACAAGAACTTGTATCTTACCCGCAACTTCTCTCGATTCTTTTGGCTTTGGGACCACCAACGACCGCTCTTTTTCGTCACTATCATCATCTGTATCAAGCTCTAAATCATAAACAGAGTTAAACAGCTACCAGTTAAGAGAATAATAACCGTTGATAACTAAAAATTGGTAGACATGTGTCCGCCTTCGCGTTCGTAGACCACTCGTTTGGCGCCAAACCCGACGAATTCTTACCTGAAACTGCAGCTTTTTTCGGCTTTGGGATCCCCGGTAACTCGTCTATATCTGCCCTTTTTTGTCTCTTAGCCTTTTTAGATACAGTTTGACATGGCAAGAGCTCTTCGTCAGAGTCTAAATCTTGTGACATTTCTCAAGGTTCTAACTTCCACGACGACTTCTTGGGAAGAGATCGAACCGTCTAGTTGTGGTTAAATAATATATAGATTTAGGCACTGCCTAAAAGCGGAACTCCAATGTTTATACCTCTTACAGAACGACTAATTGTTATACACACATGCAATAATATTATAGCAAATTTCTGACAATAATTGCCCTATTTCACTATGACGTCATATCAAAACACTCTATTGTCTTTGCGCTATGAATCATGGTCGCCAGAGGGGACAGCAGCATTTAGAAATGACCAAAACACAATGAAAATGCCATTCATGATGTTCGAATGGAACTTTTATTTAAACCAAGTTTCAGCTATCTTGCCCATGTAAACAAACCATGATGTCATAGTGAAATAGGGCAATTAATCGGACATTATTTGGCTTCTGATGGTGCTAATTAGAAATTGATTCCAGGGGTGCATCCGGGACCCCTCCTGGCGACTAGACTATAATGGACTATAATTGATAAGCCAGTTGGCTAACTACCCCTAACAGAATCCTAGTCAGAAAAGTCAGAAAAAAAACCTTAAAAATGTGTTTCAAAAAAATATCCATACCCCCTCTATGTAATTTCCAAAGAAAAATACAGTATTTGTATGGAAAAGATCAGGTAAATTGACAGAATTTCCAATCCGAGCAATTTTATCCTACCCAACTATATGAACTCTTCCATACCATAGAAATCAAAACCAACATCAATTTACGTCAAATGGCCCCCTTGGATGCATCACAAGAATAATGTTACTAAATTTAATGGAAAATATCCGAAAACACACCAAATTTTTGTATGGGCGACTAAAACAGAACAAGAAGAACTACTTTGCAAAATCACTCCATCATGACAAGCCTTTGAACCCCTCTTTGAACAAATAAGTGAAATTAAACAATCAAAATATGCAAAAATTTTTTGTTATATTTATTGGAGTTTTGCCAAATGTAAATCATTATTATTTCTTACAGTTCAAATAAAAAAATATATCTAAAGTATTTATCCTTGTAGGAGGATTTACTGGAACTCCAGTGAGCAATGGTTTAAATCCAGTTTTAAGCATTGTTCTGGTAGGGAGCATTTATTATTTATGCCAGGGGGTGGGCTGGCAAGATTTTTCATTCAGCCCAAAAAAACGTTGACCCCCCTTAAAGTATCAATAAAAACCTCAAAACCCCTTTAGGCAATTTTATGATAATGATAGCCCCCTTCCCCCCCTTTAGACCAGGAAGAAATGTGGGACATCTAGATACCAAGTAGACAACAACCAGTATTTTAAAGACATTTCCTGATGTGTGCATAAACAGTTTGTTGTAATTTTACAGGTGTGTAAGGGACGTGTCATTATTTAGCGGGGGGGGGAGGGCTCCTATTTTTGTGGGGAGGGTCCTAATTTTTTTCGCGTGTCTAGAGGGAGGGTCCAAATTTTTTCACTCCTATTTGGGGGAGGGTCATAATTTTTTTCAGCAACATTTGACGATGAAGAGGGTAAAACAAATGGCGAAAGTGGTTATTTCAGCAACTTCTCCTTAAAAATTTCGGCGCGCTTCGCGCGCATAAACAGTGACATAATATACTCTTTTAGCTATGAGGACACTACCGTTGACAAGAACAAGTTATCTTGACAAGGAAAATCAAACTTTACCAGGATTTCCCTGCAAATGATAGGCCTGGAGGGCAAGTCACTATATGTTTGAAAGAAGACCCCTTAGGTAAGCGTGAGTTTTCGACGTTACAAGCATATAAATTCGTCCGTCGGGCCGCGGCTTCGCGCACATGAATAATAATAACTTCGTCATTTGCGGAGTGCAGTTGTGCGCATGAATAATATAACCTAACCTATATAGTTGCGGTAGTGTACTTCCTGAGCTCCTGACAGGCTTTGTTCACTATGCTATACACAAAACGTTCATCGACCCTTTCTCTGAGACTTGATGAAATGCGATGAACAAACAAAAAAACGATGAACAAACAAACAAACGTTTATCAAAATTTGGGCACGCTTCGCGCGCAACGAAGGATATGCGAGCCCGTTTTTCTGTAAAATGTCTACAGTACTAGGTCAAACAAGGGACGGGAGATGTGGGATTACGTTAATCATTGCACTTAGACTGTTAGAGGGAGGATCACTGTATTTTACCTGTGTATTATAAACATCCTCACGTAAATAATCGAGGCAATGAATAATAACCACGGTTCCTTATGCACCAGTCAATTGACACCCCGGCCCCCATCCCGGAACAGGGCGGGAAAGTAACGCGGTCAGGCCGGGGATTTAACACATTAATCTACGGAAGGGCAGGGAATTTAACACGGACCTTCTATAGCGGGAATATTTAGCGGGGCATTAACTGGGAATAACGCTGAGCCAGAAGTTCGATTATCGTGCGAAAATATATTGGTTTAAGGACTGAGGTCGGAGGATTTTGGGAGGGATCACTTCATATTTTGGTGAGTGAAAGGATCTCTCGAAACCTGAAGCCTTGAAAGAGAGATTCCAGCAACGAGTTCTATATCATTTTCTAGTTTTATTTCACTCATTATTAAAATTTCGGCGCGCTTGGCGCGCATAAGGAATGACATCTAATCTAGTTTTAGAGAACTTGCCCAAAGAAAACAATACGCTTGTGGAGCTAAAATGGACTGCGTAAGAATGTCGTTACAAGCACTGTGTATCTTGGCAAGGACAAATGAAAGCCCCCAAAAGCCCTCTAGTGATACGCCTGGTTGGCAGTCAATATGTTCGAGTTCGACGTTACAAGCTGCATAGAAATTCGTTTTGGGCTGCGCTTCACGCACATGAATCATAATAATTTGTAGCGCGTGAAGAATAAAACCAACAGGCTTTTTTACTACACACAGAAAATAGAACGTTTATCTTTTCTCTGGAGGTTTGATGAAATGCGTTTATCAAAATAAAGGCGCGTTTCACCATGTTGCAAAAGTGTCCCGGGGGCCTGGAGCTTTAACAACGACCATGTCCCTGGTGACCGGGAAAATAGTAACATTTAACACTTAGTTAATGTTAAATTGGGGGCCGTGATGTCAATTGACTGGTGCATGACAGAAGTAAGAAAAAAGTAGTTCTGTTTAAAGAAGAAAGAAAGAGACATTACATCACTTGGACAATAGTCTATCTAACAGGTTTTTCAGAAATAAATTGCATGGGGGAGGGTCCCAATTTTTTTTACCTATGACTGGGGGAGGGTCACATTTTTTTGTTATGTTCAAGGGGAGGGTCCTAAATTTTTTTAGCCTTGTTTGAAAAAATGGGAGCCCTCCCCCCCCGGTAAATTATGACACGTCCCTAACCGTAACCTCTTGTATCCATATGTTAAATTAACGTCGTTGCTGCCATAAAATGAAGATGACCCCTCACAAGTGTTTTCATATCTTCTGGTGATCCCCTACTTGAATGTGCCAAATTTAACATGGGCCCCCTTAATAATTGCCAGCCCACCCCCTGGCATAAATAATGAATGCTCCATTAAAGTAAAAGTAAACGAAAAACTACCAACAGAAAAATGAGCATAGCCCCTTACCCACTATAAGGTGAGATCCTGCTTTGGAATAACATATCAAGATAGTTCCCTTGAAAAAGTGTCAACTTTCTTCAACTTCCTTATAAAAAAATATCTGCATACCATATTTGGAATCCCATAAGCATTTTGATATTTCTATTGGCCTAGAAAACTTAAAACTTAACCAGAACTCAGATACACTGGAGAAAGGATGATATGCACATTTTCCACTGTGTTTTCACGGTCAAGAACCTGGAAACAAGGCAGACAAAACACCACAGGAAGCTTGGTTCGATGTCCAAAAAGGAGGCATGTTTGAATCACAATACTGATTAAGTACAAGTTCATGGTCATAGTTGAAAGTATAAGTACAAATAATCACAAAGTGTTTTGAAATTTGCTTTTTGCACTTGGGATTTCATAATTATGCGAACAACAAAAAGGAAAGAGTTTCATGAGTAGGCTATCCTTGTGAGTTGATGTGTTGTATTTTTTTTTGTAACAAGATTGAAAAAATACTTCTGGAAAGGTGGTATGTTTTTATATTTATATGAACCAAGCCACAAGCACGCTAGATATGACCTCTTAAATTCCAGTGTTTTTTCACAGTGCTTAGTGCAAATGGAGTCTAGAGTTACAGGATGGGTTACCTGATGCCCTGGAAAAAGTCTTGGCTACCTTCTTGCACCTTGTGTTGAAATTCATGTGTGAACCAGCTCTAGCATCAGCACCTGAGAACTGAAAAAAAAAAATCAAAGTCAAACAAGTAGCCTAGTCAGTAAAAGAAATTACAGGCTTGGAGGGCTGGATCATCAAATACCATAACTGATACTTTAAAGTACCTTTAAAGTCCTTGAAACAGCATTTAAAATTCCACAGAGTGTGGTGACAAATCTCAATGAATTCTAAGATTCCAGATTTCTAGCAAGAAAATCAGAAAATCATTCATTTCATGGAATCTCAAAGGCCAGGGACGTCAAACCAGGGACTTAAAAATCTGGAGATTGTCTTGAAATGGCTAAATTTCCTGAAATATTCCCGGGAGAAATACAGTAAATGTATGGCAGTCATCTTGAATTTTTGCTGGGAAACGAAGAGAAAAACCGGGAGGGTTGACGTTCCTGTAAGACCCATGCAAGAAAAAAGAAAGATGATAGTATTTTTTGCATAATATCATATTCCAGGTAGAAGTAAATAAGAAAATGTGCACAAGCATTCCCCCCTGCCCCTTTGGAGTCAGATTGGCTGTTTGGTTTTACCCTGCTTGCGGGGAAAAAAGTCCTGACCCAAATGATTTTTTCTTAATTGTCCGTAGGTGGTTATAGAACTTTGTTTCTTTAGAATTAGCTTGTAGAAATGAGATCTACAAGCTAAATTGGCATAAAAAATGCACAGTGAATAAAAGCATCTTGGCAAACTGAAAGACAAATGTGTTTTCACTGTTTTACAGTATTTACTGTTGTTATCACATTTTTTTTCAACAGAGATCAAGCCGAGACATTTTCTTTATTTGAAGGCAGCTTGTTAGGAAATGTGAGCGATTTTTCTCCCATGCTCTATAATGCAAAGTTAGAGCTTGTAGCAAATGTCCAGGGGTTGGGGGATTTTTTTTTATTGCAAAAGCCTGTTGTGCCTGGGAACTTTGTTATGCATGTGAGCAGAGAAAATCCCTTGCATTTTCTAGCAAACTGCCTAATAAATAAAATGTCTTAGCCTGATCTCTGTTGACAAAAAATGACATTACCAGAGGATTAAAAGAGTGGAAATGCTTTTGTCTTTCAGCTGGCTGTGATGCTAGCTTTATTATCATGATACAATGTTACAGTCAATCATTATTGATTTCTGTCTATGATTTCAAGCCAATGCAAACCCCTTTTCAGCAAAAACGTTTTCACCAAAACACATGTAGTCTCATCCACAAAGCCATGAGCTTCAAATATTGAGTTAACATGTGCCCTATAAGCAAAGAGATGTGCAAAGCACTCAACTTTGGAACTAACTTACTTGAAAACTTACCTGAATATCGTATCTTTTCTTCTTGAAGGAATCTTGATGCCAAAGCATTTCTGTCGTTAGAAACTTATTCAGCTCCAAGGATGACCTTGAGAAGCGAGTCGTACATTGTTCTTTCCACGGCAGGTCCAAAATGCAGACTGAAAAAATGCATACCGGAAAATGCATACCAGGTCTATTCTCTCTGAAAACTCAAAAGAACAGTTTTATTTCATTGTGTGACGGTATGGCTAGCACATAAATTATATTACAACACTGAGAAACTGCGATAAAAAGCAGAAATTTGTTGTTAAAGAATTTCGACTGTCAGGATGCCGTTACTATGTAGACGATTGTTTTATCTTTTACATCTCAAGGTCATTTTCATCTCCGATCTTGCACGCAAATTTCAGGAATTTCCATAGAAAAGAAACGATATCATTATTTTACCGCTCTTTTAGCTTACATTTGCCTTTGCTAATTAAAAGAAAACTACAACTACGATTCAATATGTTTCAGGTGTGCTTTTGATAGAAAATATCTATCGGTTATACAGCAGAGCTGTCAAAACATAAGCCGGGCTTTTAATTCTTTGCAGCCTGCTCCGGGGGGGGGGGGGGGGGGGGTTCTCCCATGTAAGAGTGATAGGGGTGCTCGTCGGGACACCGGAAAATATACCTAAAAAATACCAGGACACAAAAATCCAGCCCCTAAAAAATACCTTATAAAACAAAATGACCCTAAAAAATACCAAAAATAAACCTTTCTTGTTATTGTTTATTGTTTCTCATCTCAAAACAAGCTTATTTTAGAGCTATAAATGAAGGAAGAAAGGAAGAAAACGTTTTACTGGGCCGGTTTGTGACCCTTTCATTCATTTGCGTACCCCTAAAAAATACCATTAACTAGTGAAAGCCACAATTTTTCTCCGATACCCCCTAAAAAATACCTGGAACTCGATTTTGACCCCTAAAAAATACGACGAGCACCCCTATCAGGTCGACATGTGAAGAACCCCCCCCCCACCCCCCCCCCCCCCCCCCCCCCCCCGGGAGCCTGCTACTCTTTTTGAGCAGCCGCCTACTTCAAAACATTATATCGGTAAATGAAAATCTATCGGGATGTAAAAATCTATCGGGCCAGTGACAATCTATTGCATTTTCCGATCTGCATTTTCCAGTCTGCATTTTCCGGTCTGCATTTTCTGGTATGCATTTTGGACCTGCCGGTTCTTTCCATGTACAAATGTTGAGTTTTCTCCTAACAGTTCGAGCAAGTCAACTGCAAAGGCTGGCTAAATTCCGCAAGAATTCCGTGTCTATGCCAATTAAATTTATTCCGTGCTTGAGCTGTAACAAAGCTGCAAATTATTTTCCTTGTTTTTGCAATCTAAAATGATTCATAGCTTGATTTTAAACCTCTTAACCTAATTTCTTTCTGGTATGATCCGGCTGAATAAACCACTTTATCGATTACTCATCCTTCCCTGATCCCAGTCCATTCTGCCAGCAACCAAAGACAGGTAACCCAAAGGCTTCATGTATCTTTTCCGAACATGCCCGAAAGTTCTTTCAAAGTTTTGTGCCAATAACAATGATACAAGCTACAAGAAACTGCAGATGGCGGACGAAACAGACGAAATCTTGACTTGCACAAGGGCCGCGGCGAAAAGTGAATATCGTAACCCATGGCAACACACCGTGTACGCACTCAGAAATAAGCCGACGGTACACCAGCGGCTGTCCAACGGAAAATACAACCACTTGAATACAGCTCGATGGGTTACTTTTATTTATTTTTTTAATTTTTTTTTAATTTTTTTTTTCACACATTAGCCAATGGGGCTCCACAGGAGTTCCGCTATTACACGTCGCCCACAAGTTTTCTCGAATTCTATGGTCAGTGTATTATGTTGCTCGATGGCGATTGGCCAATTTTTCCACGACTCCTGCAGCCTCGATATCGCGCAATGACGCCTGTGTTGCCCTCGATAGCGATTGGCCGAGTTTTCCCGCCATTTATCCAGCCTCGATACCACGTATGACATCAGAAGCCTTCGGCTGAGCGAAGCGTACAACATTTGAGCACAAATAGGTCGCAGAAATTCGGAAGCATAAGCTTAAGTATTGCGTTTGTTAAACAGCCGGCTCCAGTACTCGAAACTCAGTGTGATAAACAATGACCGATGTTGGAGGTTTTCCATCTTCTCTCTCATCTTTAGAAAAATCGCTTTGTTACTGTATAAAACAAATAGATCTCGTTTTTTGTGCGTATCGCAACTCGACTGCACGAGTCACGCAAATCGACTGCGTCTTGTTGCGTACTTTTTTGTTCATGACATTCTGTGAGGTCATCTGTGTCTCTATTACAGTACACATGCACGCAAAAACGAGATCTATTTGTTCAATAAATAATATTTAGCATAGGAATAAGAAATATCCAAGCAGGATGAGGGTTTTCCTGTCAGCAGTTGAAAACGCTTTATTTTTAGCTTTTTCTGGTCGCTCAAAAACTAAAAAAACCAACAACATTGTGGATTTCTAAAATACCACCACTGCTTGTGTGTTTGTTTATCATACTTAATATTCCACCCAAAGTCCTCGAGGGAAACTATAAAACCAACAACATTGTGGATTTCTGAAATACCACCACTGCTTGTGTGTTTGTTTACCATGTGTGGAAACTTAATATTCCACTAAATGTCCTCGAGGAAAACTGAAAAACCAACAACATTGTGGTTTCTTAAAACACTATGTATGTAAGGGTGGGGTGGGGGGGGGGGGGGGGGGGGGGCTGTAAGATTCCTGGTAATCCAACAGTGGAAAATATGAAATGTGACAGTGGTTTTCGTGATTTCCAAGTTTAATGCGGATATTTCATAACCACATGTGGATATTAAGTGTGTTCGCCAATGTTCTGATAAAATACCACCAGATTTCCACTTGATTTCCATATCTGGTTTTTCTGGACTTGGTGGAAATTAAGGCTGCATTCATTATGTATACTACAGGGGGGGGGGGGGGGGGGGGGGGGGGGGCAGAGGATTTTGAGGGGGGATGTCAAAATTTAGCAACTGGAAAAAGGGGATGTCAAGTTTTTTCATAACATGAAGGGGGGATGCATATTTTGTTGAGGTATTATATATATTTTAAACACTGAGTTTGAACCTCCTGAAGAAATATCACTTGCACTACTATTCTCGTGTATTTACCCTCTTTCAACTGATATGTTGAAAATAGCTTCGCGCTTCGCGCGCATAAAGACTTATATATAGATTTAGGCACTGCCTAAAAGCGGAACTCACACGGCGACAATAATACACACAACTTCACTGACCATCTGGCCAATCACTGGAAAAGGGACCCTGTAGTACCTACAATTTTACAACATTTCACTCAGTTATTTAATTTGCACGTTCTGTATCACCCCACCAAAACTATAGTGGTTGAAAATAATTTTATTTTACATTTGTTTATCTCAGGTAAACAAATTTTCAAGTACACATAGACACAAGCTTTTTGTCCCACTTTCCTTTTTTTTTCTATTTTTTATTTATAAAATAAGTATAATGGCATTGAGAATAAGACGTTAGTAAAGTGTTGTTTATAAAAAATACATTTACATGTAAAATCTCTTTAAGAAAACAATGAGATGTGTAGGTGTCTTTGAGATATTCTCCTCTAAATGAAATGCCACATGCAAATCTGGTAAAATTTTCCTAATTTAATAGTGCTTATTGCTTGAGCGTCAGCCAACAATCATGCCTCTCCAAAAACCTCAAAACAGGACCAATAGACCAATTCTATATTACTAAGTTCCTACTTCAGTTCAAGAGTCAGGAAAATAAAACAAAATACCTTACATCAGCATCGAAAAAGGAATAATTTATATCCTTTGTTTTATTCCCCTGAGGCTCGTTTAATTACTGAGGCAGAGTTGACCTTTGAATGAGATTACCTAAAAAAACTTCCTTCGATATTGTGTGGTTCCAGAAAATACCAGGGAAGGGTGTTAAAAGTGACCAACTCTGGAATCTCCCCCAAAAAGAAAGTAAGATCAAGTAAATTTTACTGTATTTCAGGCCCTGTGCTCACCCCAGGGCCTGCAGGCTTTTTAAATGGTGCCTCATTAACATTATGAGTTATTTTACTTGTTCTGGCATTCCTGTTGTGGGACTACTCAAACCAAGGCTACCCAAGCAAATTTCTTACAAATTTGTTAATCATGATCAAGTATATGATCAATAGATACAACACATTTGTGTGTTCCCTGCTAGCAGAGGCTTCTTTTCTCTGCATTCCCTGGCTGAGGTTCGCAAGGAAAAGAGACTTCTGCGTGGGGTCGAAACTCCCTTTGTTTTGCAGCTGTCCACAACCTCGCGAACCTCAGCCAGCGAAATGCAGATTGACAGCCAGTGAAATGAAAATTGACACATCCCATCCCTAAATAAAACGTTGCCTTATAATGCATATAATAAAGCATTTAATTTTAATTCAATTCAATTCAATTCAATTTATGCTGGTCTTCTTGTCTTGAATAAAAAAACTTGTGTCACATAACATCCTTAACACGAAAAGCCACGCTGGTCATAGAGAATTCACTGTAATTCCAGTGAGTGTGGTTCAAATCCAAAATTACCAGGAAGGTAGATCAAATAACATCAATCAGCAGGTAAACGTAAAAAAAGAATAACAATATAAGGGCATGCCCCTCCCCTGAAGCGCACGGGAAGTGTGAATCACAGGAACCAATAGGCGATTATTTCTGTGACATCATTTGCAGAAGGAACAAAGAATCAGGCTACTTGGCAGAGCTAGAGAATAATATGCTTTGAATATCAATAAGATGCAAAAATTAGATTATGAGCACATGCAGTAAGGCTGAATTTAGAGAAATCAAGTGGGCTAATGAGCATTTTCCACCAATGATTTAAAGGCTGCATATAAGCTTTGAAAACATAATGAAAAGCACATGATAAGTTCATTTGTTAATTTTTATGCTTGTTGAGGCTTTTTCAAAACCTCATGAAACCAATTGGGCAAAATGCTTGTTAGCTCACCTGTTTCTTAAAATGTGTGGTTCCAAAAAATATCTGTACCCCCAAACGGAAGGGTGTTGAAAAGTGATGCCTCCTCTGGAATTTCTGAAGAAAAATACAGTATTTGTATGGAAAGATAAAGTAAATTGACCCAACCCCACCCCCACCCCTCTGGAATTTCCAATCCCTTTTTTTTGGGGGGGGGGGGGGGGGATAATTTCTGGAAACACACAATTCGAATTAAAAATCAGTCTGCAAGATAATTTGCTTTGGTGGCCTTGATTTGAGTAGTTGCACTTTAAGGAGACAATTTTATACAAACTATTCAAAATGGCTTTGTTCCCTTTCAAAATGCAAACATGGAATTTCTGAAGAAAATACAGTATTTATATGGAAAAGATAAAGTAAATTGACCCACCCCCCACCCCCACCCCTCTGGAATTTCCAATCCCTTTGGGGGGGGGGGGGGGATAATTTCTGGAAACACACAATTAGAATTAAAAATCAGCCTGCAAAAAAATTTGCTTTGGTGGAATTGATTTGAGTAGTTGCACTTTAAGAAGACAATTTATACAATTTGCCAAATGACTATTCAAAATGGCTTTGTTCCCTTTCGAAATGCAAACATGGACGAGCGGCTTGGGAACAACCGACTTTTGAACTTGACAAGCTGAATGTGATATCTTTAACATGACATTGAATATTTTATTGTTTGCTTTCGACCAATCAGATTTGTGATAGTGAGCGGCACTACCATCTCAATAACTATGATTTATATTTTACCCGGATCTGATTGATATTTTTGCTATGATTTCACCTCGCATTCATAAGCAATTATTGGTTGAGGTTGACCATGACATTGTGAGTAAGCAAAACCGAGGCCTGTGTCATCTGCCGAAGGCTGAGGCAGATACACAGGCACGAGGTTTTGCTAACTCACGATGTCATGCGAAAACTGAATTCAATAATTGTTTTATTATACTTAAAAAAATACAAATTGATACAATGCCAAAATGGATTTGTTCAAATTGAAAATGAAGACATGGATGAGGGGCTGGGAACGTGCGGACTTTGAACTTGACATGCTAAATGCATATCCACTGCAGATATTGCATTTAGCATGTCAAGTTCATGTGACATAGAGAATTGATTGTTTGCTCTCGGCCAATCAAATTTACGATAGTGAGTTATAATAACAGTGTTTACTATATCCATTTCGAAATCACTAGCAAATCCTGAAATCTGATGGCTCTCAGCAGTGCGATTTGAGCACGAATCACATTATCTGGAGCCCGAATCGCATCTTTATCTTAGCCAGAAGAACGAAGTTACAGAATGTTACACTAGAAAAAAATTAACCAATCAGATTTAAGTATTACAGGTGCTGAGCAATTAAATTTGCAGGAAAATAATAGCAGAAAAACAATTTTCCTGCACTTTTGGGTGTGGAATCTCCCCTTTCTCCTTTTGCTTGATAACAAAAATCACAATAAACAAAACTTTGAATAACTTTCATTATTACAGTACCTTGAAGATATTTTCCAGAGTTTGAGATCAGTTTTCCGCACAACATTGACAGTTTTGAAGCAAATAATCCACCACATCCTGCACCAAATCCAAATCCTGAGTCCAGCGAAAAAACATGAGGCTCACAGACAATCAAATGCCATACGAAATGGACATTCTTTGCGTAAAATGCTCCAGCACTTGAAAAAGATTGAGTCGTAATTGCTCCTTCTTTATCTGCTGTTGATTGTCTTGTCTTCTTTCCTGGGGTTTAAGAGCCCCTTCGAGCATGGAATTCAATGTTGTTGTTGCACGAAAGGGTTTGTTGGGATGTCAGACAAGAGATAACAACACTAGATTTCATGCCTAAAAGGGCTCTTAAACCCTAGAAAAGAAGACAAGACAATCACCATATAAAGAAGGCACAATTACCCTTTAATATAATTTATAGTGCTTAAGTATTTTTCTCAAAAAGTGACCTCTCTCCTGTCCGATCAGCTCCTTCCGCCATCTTGAAAATCAGGATTTTACGAAAATGCCATGGCACCCAGCGAGTTAGTTTTATGCAGAAGTAAAAATAATGACGAAGACTATGAGCCAGAGTCCCTCAAGATCATGCCAAGCACAATAGAGATGTTTTTGAAGGAGAACAACAATCCACTCAGTATGTTTTTCAAGCCACAAACTCTCCAATTTTCCATAGACTTTTCTGCATACATAATGAACTGTTTTGCATACAAAGAGATGTCCGGTGTTCCTGGTTTCTCCTTTTCGAGGAAAACCGTAAAATAGAGCTTATGAATTGATCGATACCCGACATAGAGATAAATGTGATTTCAAAATGGATATTAATAAAGTCTACATGATGTCCCATGAATTATAAGCAGTGTCTAACCAGAGAGCTAGATGAGAGGAGTCTAACATGGGCTATTTAGGATAGATTTTACATAGTTTATTGAGTCTCTATTGGATATGTTTGTGTGTAATCGATTAAATGGCTTCAGCTTGAAGAACATCACGAATCACCCTTAAAACCGATAACCAACACCTTTTCCTCACACCAAACATCTATTTTTAGTTCCAATACTCAAGCTTTTGTACTATTTAAAAATTCAGAACTAAAATATACGCTAATTTAAGTAGTTAATAAATGGAAAGCGTCTCATTTTAAACAACAGCTTTACCTGCTTCAATTTCTTCTTCAGTTTCCTTCCTTGCTAAACGCCTGTAAAGGATTTCGATGTAACGGGTGGCTTAAAGTTCCATAAAGTTCTATGGCCTTTTTCCATCTAATGTTTATCCCGGAATCAGCATGCACAAAGTTCCCTCTTATCGAGTGAAATGTTTTTCTCGTCGAGCACGCGTGAAGTTAAAGAGTCGATTGTTGAGTTAAATCCTTGTTTTGGACAACTTAAGAGCGGATGTCTGTAACGGTCGACTCCAGCTGGAAAATAGATTTTGACATTACATGTCAGAATGAAGCCTGTTATCAGCTGCTTTAACGATATATTTTTTTATCTCGTTGCGATCAATATATTCGGAGAAATCCGGCCGAGTTTAGTATCGGGTCGAACATGGGGGTTTGGGTAGTCTTCCGAGGCCGTTTTTACCGCACCAATAAAATATCAAAAATAAAAACAAATGCAAGGCGCTTTGGAAAATTTAAGCTGGCAGAACTCAAGAGCACATAATTCATTTTAAGCAGTTTTTTTATTTCACTGCGTTGAAAATTGAATATTTTACGAATTTTTTAATAATTACTTTTTTTTGGAGCCCCCATCTATAGGGTATCTTTGACTTGCTTTATCGGGTAGATCCATGTACATTTGAGAACTGAAATTTACTCAGGGTAATAGAGCGATGATAGATGTTCACAAATATCAAATAACTTTTGTGGGCAAGCTACTTTTGTAACCAGCAGGAGGCGGTAAAAATACCTTGACATGGCGACTAAAAGCTCACGGCATTACACTGTTGACTTGACAAGCGTGGAAGGAAAATCTTGCAAAAATCTCTGCTGAAACGAGAATAAGAGTCTAACAAATATCCTCAGACAATAATCATGGTTTCTCGCTAGAGTTTGAATCTGCAGAGATAAAATATAATCTCTTGATCGACTCTCGAGTTTCCAAGTATTGTTTACATCTCGAAACAATAGAACCATGTGTTAACTTGACCTCGTCAAACAGCACGAAAATCCACTTTTCGCCTGCAAACGAGCTCTATTTTTCCGTAAAGTAAAGAGAAACACCTTCGGAATATTCAAAACGTACCTTGCAAGCCATATAGACAAGATTTAGGGCCATTTTAATGGAGAACACGAGAATCTCTTCTCCGAGCCCGTCATATTGGTAAGCATTGCGTGACGCTGGTCACGTGAAAAACATACCCCAAGTGAGCACAGGTAGCCCGAAAAATGGAATACAGCGTTATACGGCTTCAATAACATCGTACGCGATATACTATTTTGTCTTTACTTTACGGAAAAATAGAGCTCGTTTGCAGGCGAAAAGTGGATTTTCGTGCTGTTTGACGAGGTCAAGTTAGGTTCTAGTGTTTCGAGATGTAAACAACAATTTTGAAACTCGAGAGCTTTGATTTTTAATCTCTGCAGATTCAAACTCAAGCGAGAAACCATGATTATTGTCTGAGGATATTTGTTAGACTCTTATTCTCGTTTCAACAGAGATTTTTGCAAGATTTCCCTCCACGCTTGTCAAGTCAACAGTGTGATGCCGTGAGCTTTTAGTCGCCATGTCAAGGTATTTTTACCGCCTCCTGCTGGTTACAAAGTAGCTTGCCCACAAAAGTTATTTGATTGTAAACATCTATCATCGCTCTATTACACTGAGTAAATTTCAGTTATCAAATGTACATGGATCAACCCGATAAAGCACGTCAAATATACCCTATAGATGGGGGCTCCAAAAAAGTGTAATTATTTAAAAATTCGTAAAATATTCAATTTTCAACGCTGGGAAATAAAAAGCTGCTTAAAATGACAAGAATTATATGCTCTTGAGTTCTGCCAGCTTAAATTTTCCAAAGCGCCTTGCATTTGTTTTTATTTTTGATATTTTATTGGTGCGGTAAAAACGGCCTCGGAAGGCTACCCAAACCCCATGTTCGACCCGATACTAAACTCGGCCGGATTTCTTCGAAAATATTAATCGCAACGAGATAAAAAATATATCGTTAGAAGCAGCTGATAACAGGCTTCATTCTGACGTGTAATGTCAAAATCCATTTTTCCAACTGGAGTCGACCGTTACAGACATCCGCTCTTAATCCCCTCCGTGCTTTAGTTGAAACAATCCTGTGCAATTCTTGTTCTTCTCTTTGCAATCAAAAGGCGTTCATAGCGTGATTTAAAACATGTGAGTTGATTTCTCATCGATTACTTCACAGTCTACACTTCAATTTCATTCCACTCTGCCAACAATCACGATCAATACGTCGCTGACATGTAAAATATATACTAGCGATTGCTATTTTGGCAGAAAAGTCGATTTACATTTGATTTTGCCATGAGAACTTGAAAAATTTTCGCTCCGACATTACTCCTACATAGCTGTGTTCAGCTGTGTTGGCAATGGGGCAGGCTGAGGAACCTGGCCTGGGTACACACGACGGACCACGTCCGCGATACTTAGACCAGCGGCTGTCCATCGGAAATTATATGCTCGATGGGTTACTTTATTTCATTTTTGTTTAATTTAATTTAATTTTGTTTTAATACCACACATTAGCCTATGGGGCTCCACAAGAGTTCCGCTATAACCACGCGAAAGGTGCTCGATGGGTTACTTTTATTTCATTTTCATTTCATTTATTTCATTTTGTTTTAATACCACACATTAGCCTCTGGGGCTCCACCAGAGTTCCGCTATAATCATTAAACCTACAGATAAGGGCTCTGGCACCGTTGTAATGGATAAAGAATGGTATACTAATGAGTGCTTAAGGCAACTTAACGACACTAAATTCTACAACCCCAACACAAAGACATAACTAATGACATTCAGAAACGTATAGTAATATACGTTGAACGCATGTCTAACAGTAACCTTATTGACGAGAACTTCAAGCTTTTATTATCAATAATGACGTTAACCCTATTCAGACTGGGGGGGGCTTTTCGAGCCCCCCCTCCAGTAAAATCCTGATTACTCTAAAACCACTGCAGCTATGATGGTGAAACTTCGTGACTTTTCCTAAAATTTATCTGGGGACATTTTGGTGTCAATGACATGTCAGTGTCAACGGCCCAGTTTCCATGGCAACCACTTTTTGACATGCATGTTTTTGTAAAACTCGAAAAAACGTGAATTTTTCGTATTTCAAGCTTTATGTTGGACACATTGCCCAATTTATGACTATCGGAGCTTGTACTCATTAGTAATTTATGTACAGGCTAATTAATTTTTGACACAAAGTCTTTGGGGGGAGGGGTAGGGGATTTTGTTCATTTTAACATGGTCTAAAACTAGCTCTGGGATTCACAAATATCCTTTTAATTCAACTTTTTGAATGTCAAACACTTCTTTGATGAGTATTTTGTACATTTTGACCATTTTTGTCTCATTGAGCATTTATCTGAAGAGTCAAATGGAAATTAAATGAAATCCAAGATGGCGGATCCAAGATGGCGCGCGGATCCAAGATGGCGGACAATATTTTCAAAAGTCGTCATTATGACGCAAGTTTGTTAAAATTTATGTGTTAATGTCACAAATTATTACATTACATTATCTTGATGTTAATTAGTTGGCTTTTAGAGTATTATCTACCAAGTTTTTGAAAGTTAAGTAAAATTACTTAAAAAATGATAAAACATTGAGAATGACGTCATTGTGACGTCACATTTTGCTCCACGTGACAAAAATGGGTGTGGTGATTTGTCTAAGGCTCATGGTCATTGTGTGAAAGTTTGATGATCATAGCCCCAGTGGTTCCAGAGATATAGAGGGGGGGGGGGGGGGGGGGGGGCGAATTAGCCCCCCCCCCCCCCCCCAGTCACAGATGGTCAAAAAAAGCCCAGTCTGAATAGGGTTAAACCAGGTCGCTTTTACACTCTCCCTAAAATTCAATAAACTGGTAATCCTGGTCGTCCCATAGTGTCTTCTAACAGCCATCCTACAGAACGCATTTCCCAGTTTGTTGATTTCTTTCTTAAACCCTTAGTATCTAAACTACCCTCATACATAAAAGACACAAACAACTTCCTTAATAAACTGCTAACCCTAGATCTACCTGACAACGCTATGCTAGTAACTCTTGATGTTTCATCTCTGTATACTAATATACCCCATAACGAAGGCATCAACGCGTGTCGTCATTTCCTCTCTACCCGTACTTCTAGACAATTACCACTGAAACTATATGTGACCTAATTCGCATGATTCTTACCATGAATAACTTCACTTCAACGACAAACACTACTTACAAATACACGGTACTGCTATGGGCACTAGGATGGCTCCTTCCTTAGCTAATCTCTTTTTGGGTCATTTCGAGTCTAAAGCCCTTGCTAATGCTCCTCATAAACCCATACATGGTGGAGATATATAGACGACATTTTTATAATTTGGGACAAAGGAATTAATGAGCTTAACGGGGGGGGGGGGGGGGGGGGGCTTAACCTTTTTGTGTCTTATCTTAACAACTTACATCCCACCATTAAATTCACCTGTGAACATTCTCTCACTAATATTCCTTTCCTTGATGTCTCTGTTTCCTTGGTTAACGGTAAAATTGAAACTGATTTGTATTGTAAACCCACCGATAAACATCAGCACCTCTTTCATTCCTCTTGTCATCCCTATCACACTAAAAAAGGCATTCCTTACAGCCTCACTCTTCGCCTTCGCGCATTGTTCTACTAATGACATCTATATTAAACGGTCTAATGAGCTTATTATTTTTTTACAAAATCGTGGTTAACGCGACTTCATTGAGCAGCAAATATCACGTGTTAACAGTATTTCTCGTACTGATGCCCTCAAACCTAAAGATAAAAATAACACATCTCATCGCACACCTTTTCCAGTTGTCACTTATAACCCTGCCCTCCCTAACATATCTCATATCTTACAAAAATATTTCAGAATTCTTCAGACTTCTAACCGATGTAAAAACGCTTTCCCAGCCCACCTGTCGTGGCGTTTAGACGAAGCCCTAACCTCCGCGACCTTTTAGTTAAAGCGCAGTTAAAAAGCCCTAATGTAATTAACCAAACTTCAGGCTCGTACCGTTGTGGTGATAAATGTTACACTTGTAATTATATTGCTGATGGACTAACACATTACACTTTTCGTCAACTAATGAAACACGTAGGATAACTTCTAAAATCACATGCAAAACTTCTAATGTTTATACATGATTCACTGCAAGCGCTGTAAACTTCAATACATAGGTGAAACAAAACGACAATTACGAACGCTTCAACGAGCACAGCTACGCACACTTGACTCTGACAGCCAATCTACACCCACTACCGCAGCTCTCCATTTTCATAACACCCCTAACCATAGATTTACAGCTACTTATCCCTTTAGAACGACTCAACAACAAAAGAGATTCTGTTAGGAAAGCTAGGGAGGCATACTTTATTAACAGAGGTCAAACTTTATCCCCAAAGGTCTCAATACTAGAGACGAAAAATTTAACAATTTCAGCTGTTAGATCTATATCATGTATTTATGTATCTTTTGCGTGTCTTTCTGTTACATTTTATCACGTGACACTCCACTTGTATGTATCTATTTCACGTTTGAACTTTGACGGTTATTTTATTTATAGTAGTTACCAATGTAAATATTCACCATTACCTGAAGAAGGTCGGTATTGGCTGACCGAAACATCGTGTAAATGAAAATATAAGCTGTTAATCACCATTCAAGTTTTTATTTCAGAAACCAACCACACGTCTTCTTCTGATTCTGAGCTCTCTTCTTCTGATACTAAACTCCTTTCTTCTGATTTCTGATATTTCTTCTAGTCGCTGCTTTCGAAATATAATCGCTGCTAGTAGTATTCGGTTCCCTCCGCCGTCTAGTCCGCCATTTTTAATTTAATATGCGAGTTGTTACAGTGCGAGCGCTGTGATTGGTCATTTTTGGCGTGAAGGATTCTAAAAATAACATTACTTGTGAAATGGGTGGATATACCCCAATGACAGCGATTCACGTTTTTTACTTCATGAGCTTTTGGTAAGCGTAAGTTCGACGTTACAAGCATAGAAATTCATTATTTGGGCCGCACTTGACGCAAATAAATCAATAACAATATCGTCATTTGGGGCGCGCAATTGCGCGCATATGATAAAACCTACAGGCTTTCTTCTATACACAAAAAAGAGGAATGTTCATCTATCTTTTCTCTGAGGCTTGATGAACTTTATTAAAATTTGGGCGCGCTTCGCGCGCAAGAAAGAAAAGTGTGATCCCTCTATTCGTTAAAATGCCTTCTACTATGTCGATAGATAAATCATCTATTGCATGAAATATCTTCATTGAAAGTTGAATTTAATAAAAAATAATTATTATTGCTTTCTGAAAGGAACAACCTTGGAACAGTTCTACAGAGCAATTAATATTTCAATGACTAGAAACCGCTACTAGTAATTCGATAACCAAAAAAATCATGTGAAATAATACCCCCAAAATTCGTGCACAGCCATATGCTTGCAAAAAAAATCCTACACAAATTCTACTCCGGGAAAAAAAATCCTGCATGACAAAAAACCTAATGGTCCGTCGGCGATTGAAGATTTTTCAATATTATTCAGCTTTTCAAGATAAAAATATAAAATCCAAATTGAATGCAACAACTTCAACCCCTCCTTGCAATCGGTGTCCTTTCCGCGCTCTATGCTCAGCGGTCTTACGTGACACGGACATAAAAGGCGTGAGCGAGATCTAAACCCTGGCCAAACGAAACGCAAGTCGTGCAAGTCGACGCAAGTTTTGCTACTTGCGTCGACGACTTGCGCTCGTTTGGCCACCAACTTGCGATGACTGCGCGGACTTGCGATGACATGTGTCCACTTTCGTCCACTTTGAACATGTTCAAATTTTCACGCAACTTGCGACAACTTGCGTCTCGTTTGGCCTCCACATCGCAAGTGTACGCAAGTTGATGCAAGTTCCAATTTTCTCCGTTTCCAAATTACGAAAATTATGACCAAAATAAGTCATGAAATGTGCACTTATATTCTAGCTGTTATTATCAAGAAACTGGGTGAATTTCTTTGTATATTTCTTCTCTTTTTTTACCAAAAAACACTAGCTTGAGCGCGCGCTCTGTGTTCGAAAGTGGCGTGATCATGTCGTCATTAGCGGGCGCAAAGCACCAAACACTCAACTTGCATCAACACTTGCTCTCGTTTGGCCACCTCACGCAAGTGAGCGCAAGTCTGTGCAAGTCACAACTTGCATCGACTTGCGTGAACTTGCGTTTCGTTTGGCCAGGGCTTAACCCTCGTGCATTTGCAACTACAACCAACAGTAGTAGGTTTGCAGTGGCAATGGCTGAACAGGTTCCTCACCCTCCCGCGGTAGCTGTCGATGAATTAGTTGACGAGGCACAGCAAGATCCACCGCCTGCCCCTCAACAGAATTAGAGGTAATTTTAATATTTCTGTAGTTAGTTTTGCGTCTCCGCCATTCATTATAGCTGTACTGTTTTGGCAGAGCTTCGCCGGTCTTCAGTAAACTGATTGCACGCCGGCTTGTCAGATGTTTGGCCTAGTTGTTTATCGTGACTTTTCCTGCCTCAGTTTTCCGCTACGTATACTGGCTTTCGTGTAATTCAGTGCCAGCGTTGTCATAAAGTTTGTTTAGTATTTTCATGGCTTTTCGTAGCGAGTCTCTGGTGTTTTAGGCAGCGCTTTCGCCGGTTTTAGTAAAATTATTGCACGCCGGCTTGTCATGATGTTTGGCCTAGTTGTTTATCAATGACTTTTCCTGCCTCAATTTTTTTGCTACGTATACTGGTTTTCGTGTTATTCAGTGCCAGCGTTGTCATGAAGTTTGGTTGAGTATTTTCATGGCTTTTCGTAGCGAGTTTCTGGTGTTTTTAGGCAGCGCTTCGCCGGTTTTAGTAAAATTATTGCACGGCCGGCTTGTCATGATGTTTGGCCTAGTTGTTTATCATGACTTTCCCTGCCTCAGTTTTCTGCTACGTATACTGGTTTTCGTGTTTATTCATGCCAGCGTTGTCATGAAGTTTGGTTGAGTATTTTCATGGCTTTTCGTAGCGAGTTTCTGGTGTTTTAGGCAGCGCTTCGCCGGTTTTTAGTAAAATTATTGCACGCCGGCTTGTCATGATGTTTGGCCTAGTTGTTTATCATGACTTTTTCCTGCCTCAGTTTTCCGCTACGTATACTGGCTTTCGTGTAATTCAGTGCCAGCGTTGTCATGAAGTTTGGTTTAGTATTTTTCATGGCTTTTCGTAGCGAGTTCTGGTGTTTTAGGCAGCGCTTCGCCGGTTTTTAGTAAAATTATTGCACGCCGGCTTGTCATGATGTTTGGCCTAGTTGTTTATCATGACTTTTCCTGCCTCAGTTTTCTGCTACGTATACTGGTTTTCGTGTTATTCAGTGCCAGCGTTGTCATGAAGTTTGGTTGAGTATTTTCATGGCTTTTCGTAGCGAGTTTCTGGTGTTTTAGGCAGCGCTTCGCCGGTTTTTAGTAAAATTATTGCCGCCGGCTTGTCATGATGTTTGGCCTAGTTGTTTATCATGACTTTTCCTGCTCAGTTTTCCGCTACGTATACTGGCTTTCATGTTATTCAGTGCCAGCGTTGTCATGAAGTTTGGTTAGTATTTTCATGGCTTTTCGTAGCGAGTTTCTGGTGTTCTTAGCAGCGCTTCGCCGGTTTTTAGTAAAATTATTGCGTAAATAGAATAAATAAACATAAAATTTGCACGCCGACTTGTCATGATTTTTTCGCCTAGATGTTTATCATGACTTTTCCTGCCTCAGTTTTTTCCCGCTGCGTGTGCTGGCTTTTTCATTCAGTGCTAGCGTTTGCCTTGAAGTTTGCTTTAGTATTTTCATGACTTTTCGTAGCAAGTTTCTGGTGTCTCATAAGGTTCGGTTTAGTATTCTCATGACTTTTCGTAGCGATTCGGCTCTTGGTTTTGGCAGGGGCACGTCCCCTGGTCTTAGGCGGCGCTTCGCTGGTATTTATTTAGTAAAATTAATTATTGCACGCCAGCTTGTCATGATGTTTGGTCAGTTCTTTATCATGACTTTCCCTGCCTTCGTTTTAAGCTGCTGCTTGTCATGAGGTTTGGTTTGGAATTTTTAGTCTTACACATAGGTTCCTCATGATGTTTGGGTAGTTGTTTTATCCTTACTTTTTCTGGCTACTAAAATTCTTGCATGTCGGTTTGTCATGATGTTTGGTCACAGGCTTACCATCCTCCAGTGATTATGTTTTATCCTCCAGCGGTTATGTTTTGACTTAGGTCGGAAAGCCGCTCAGCGATCTCTCGTGTTTTACCCCATAATTATATCGCTCTCAGAATTTGCTCTCGTAAATCATCTGTCATAGAATAAAGTTAGAGTTAATTACCGAGATTCGAGGCAATAACCCCAATACATCCAGGGCCGTAGGCCCGAGGGATGTATTGGGGTTATTGCCGAGAATCGAGGTAATTAACGGACTTAGTTTACAGTTGACAAGGTTTTCAGAAAACAGGGACAAATGAAATGCATTCTTCTCATTGAATTTAACAGTTTTGAAAAGGAGTACAGTTTACAATTGAAAAAGATAGCGGATTCCAATAGGAACTATTGTTAGTTATTTAGCTGCTTTCATAGAAGTGGGTTCCCCAGAGAAACTCTTGCAATTAATTTTTACATGCACAATAAAATTGTGATGCTGAAGAAAATGAATGACAACTTTTATTCAACTATGATTGACAAAGGTTTCCAAACACGAATTACGTCTTTTGTTTTCGTACAACAGCCAGTCCAATCAATCAAGCGGCCTTTTGTAAAAGCGCAACTCATTAAAGCGCTGTTATTTTGGTCGGTACGTAGCTGCGTAAAGCTCCTCTCTGTTGGATAATACAACAATACCCTACCTCAACACAAAGAATGAGGATAATAGACTACAGACAAAAGAACTCCTTTGTAGAACGAAAATAATAGAGACAAAAGCAACTACGTCCTTACTGGTTATTTTCATTTGTACCACGCCCTGACAGCTTACAGCTTCTACAGCTCAATTTGCATAACGTTCTGTCTAGCAAAACGGATGGACTGATTCAAGATGGAGAAACTGAAGGCAAGTTTCAGGTATTTTGCGCTCGTTGGTTGCTCTCTACGATTAGATATGCAATTAACTTGGGCATGATTTTATCTGTATTTTCAGGTTTACGTCTTAAACACACTCTATGGCAATGAGACCAAGCAAGTAGACTGGACAAACGCTTCTCAATAGGTTCAAGTGAAGGCGTTCTCGGAAATCGTGTTTTGTGGCGTTCAACGGGATTCGCATAAAGGATAATCAGAAGCAAATATTGGTTATAGACAGACAGTCGCATAGATGCATAAACTGAGATTATTGGATTTTTTTTTCTCGGGTAAGTGTATGGATTTGAATTCACTAGTTAAATGTTTTGGGTTGATAATTGAATTAGTCATTGTGAAAGGGGCAACTGTCATGGTCTATCATGGATTTGGTCCTAACTTGGGGTCATTTTCAGTAGCTTAAATGCAGTCAAACTCCCTACAAATCAACAAAATAATGTCTACGTTTTATACCTAACCTTTCAGCTGCTAGATCAATACAAATGTGGAGTATTTTCGTGTATAATCGAGCGGATGGAATTGGATTGCTATTGGCATTTTTGATTTTCGAACAGGCTGAACAAGTTTCTTTTTCTTTTTAAGACTAATTTGAAACAGAATATAGGTTCGGAGTTGTTTCTGTAGAACACTTGTCTTATTTTAAAATATTTGATGAAACAAACGTGACAGTGCCCTTGAAGTCTTGGTAAAAATGGCTTATTGTGTGGTTCCAGAAATTATCCATAGGAAGGATAATAGGAAAGGATATATTTTCCATACAAATACTGTATTTTTCTTCGGGAATTCCAGAGAGGTGGGGGGTCACTTTTCAACACTCTTCCGCGGGGGGGGGGGGGGGGGGGATATTTTCTGGAACCACACATTATTGATTTACAGGTAAGTATATGGCTTATTATGGATTCATAGGTAAATAACTAGATATTTACCTATTAATCCATAATGAGCCTATACTTACCTATTAATCCACAATGAGCAATATATTTACCTAGAATTTCAATTCAATTCTATTGATCAACCCCAACCTTTCCCTGGAGAATTCAAATCCCTCCCCGACTTTTAGTTTGTTGAGAGCCATTATCCGAGTTAATTCCCTACGAATAACAATGGAAACCGCGTCAACTGTAAACTAAGGTCAGATAAACTCTAATTGTGTTGTCTTTGATGTCTCTGATGTGGAAAAACATCGAAATAGTAGGGAATTATGGCACTTTTAGGTGACCTAAAAGTGCCATAATTCCCTACTATTTCGATGTTTTTCCACATCAGAGACATCAAAGACAACACAATTAGAGTTTATCTGACCTTTATTCTATGACAGATGATTTACGAGAGCAAATTCTGAGAGCGATATAATTATGGGGTAAACACGAGAGATCGCTGAGCGGCTTTCCGACCTGCTACAAGTCAAAACATAACCGCTGGAGGATAAAACATAACCACTGGAGGATGGTAAGCCTGTGGTTTGGTATAGATGTTTATCATGACTGTTCCTGTCTCAATTATAATAAAATGCTGGATTAAAAAAAATTTTCTTGTGTCTTCCTGCTACACTACCTGTTATTTGTTTGCAGTATAGTTGCAATCGAGGAACACTATATGCGATTCGGCTAGCTTTATGTTTGTTTGTTTTCTACTGTTTGTGCAAATTTTGCCTATAGCTGACGCATTTCGTATGTTGCTTGTTTGCACTCTACGTGGACCAACATAGAGCGGATTTCACATGACTGTCGTGAGTAATTCGCAATTACTTTGTACTTACTTCTATACGTTTTGTTCAAATCGGTGTAATTATTTTAGAATTGGTTTCACGACAGTCATATGGAAGCCACTCTATTAGTTTCAGGCATTTTAATGTCGTTACTACACTTTGTATGTTTGTTGATGTGTGGCGTGTGGTATGTTGCATCTCAATCGCAATGTCGGCTTGGAGATAATGTTTCTTCCTTATTGATGAATGGCACAGATTTACAATGTTATACCGCAGGTGTATTCGCTATTTTCGCGCCGGGGCATTTTTTTTGACTGTTTTCGGGTCCTATATTTATCCCGCGTGCATGTTGTGACCCATATGGTACTAGCCTATCGCCCCATGTAAGGTAATCCAAGCAGATCTTGTATTCCGGATTCCAGCACTTGTATTCCGGATTCCAACCTACTGGATTCCGGATTCCCTACAAGTGGATTCCTGATTCCATAACTCTCAAGAATCCGGATTCTTTATCTGAATATATTATTGGATTCCGGATTCTCAAGGCGTTTGGATTCTGGATTCCTGCTATGGATTCCGGATTCCAGTCTAGGGATTCCGGATTCCAAAGCTAACAAAAAGTCGGATTCCGGATTCCGGATTCTGGATTACCTTACATGGGGCGAAGCCTATTATCAGCGTTATCACTCATTATCGCTTTTATTGGTCACTTTCAGGTGACAGCGCTTTTGGCGCGAATCGAAGCGCTTGAAAAATCCATGTCGGATGATGTGGAAGAAGGACTGAAAAGCTAGCAACGTATGGCCTGAGACGGGAGGCAGACTTCGATAAGTATAAGGGACGTGTCATTATTTACCGGGGGGGGGGGGGAGGGCTCCCATTTTTTCAAACAAGGCTAAAAAAAATTAGGACCCTCCCCTTGAACATAACAAAAAAAATGTGACCCTCCCCCAGTCGTAGGTAAAAAAATTGGACCCTCCCCCATGGAATTTATTTCTGAAAACGGCTGTTAGATAGATTGTCCAAGTGATGTAATGTCCTTTCATTCTTCTTAATAACAGAACTACTTTTTTCTTACTTCTGTCGTGCACCAGTCAATTGACATCACGGCCCCCTGATTTAACATTCACTAAGTGTTAATGTTCTATTTTCCCGGTCACCAGGGGCATGGTCGTTGTTAATGTCCAGGCCCCCGGGGACACTTTCGCAACATGGCGAAACGCACCTTTATTTTGATAAACGCATTTCACCAAGCCTCCAGAGAAAAGATAAACGTTTTATTTTCTGCGTGTAGTAAAAAGCCTGTTGGTTTTATTCCTCACGCGCTACAAATTATTATTATTCATATGCGTGAAGCGCAGCCCCAAACGAATTTCTATTTCGTATCACTGGAGGCTTTGGGGGTTTTCATTGTCCTTGCCAAGATACACATGCTTGTAACGACATTCGTACGCATTCCATTTAAGCGCCACAAGCGAGTTCTCTAAAACTAGATTAGATGTCATTCCTTATGCGCGCGAAGCGCGCCGAAATTTTCAACATAATGAGTGAAATAAACTAGAGAATGATATAGAACTCGTTGCTGGAATCTCTCTTTCAAGGCTTCAGGTTTCGAGAGATCCTCCCCTTTCACTCGCCCAAAAATGAAGTGATCCCTCCCAAAATCCTCTGACCTCGGTCCTTAAACCAATATATATTTTTGCACGATAATCGAACTTCTGGTTCAGC
Source organism: Scolanthus callimorphus (assembly GCA_033964015.1). NCBI lineage: Eukaryota > Metazoa > Cnidaria > Anthozoa > Actiniaria > Edwardsiidae > Scolanthus > Scolanthus callimorphus. The sequence continues at coordinate 782,947 of JAWWUD010000058.1, forward strand.
GTTAATTCCATGCAGTAATGCCCCGCTGAATATCCCCGCTATAGAAGGTCCGTCTTAAATTCCCTGCCCTTCCGTAGATTAATGTGTTAAATCCCCGGCCTGGCCGCGATACTTTCCCGCCCTGTCCCGGGGGTGGGGGTCGGGTGTCAATTGACTGACGCATAAGGAACCGCGGTTATTATTCTCGCCTCGATTATTTACGTGGAGGATGTTTGGTAATACACGGGTAAAATACAGTATCCTCCCTCTAAGTACAATGATTAACGTTATCCCACATCTCCCGTCCCCTGTTTGACCTAGTACTGTAAACATTTTTTAGAAAAACGGCTCGCATATCCTTCGTTGAGCGCCAAATTTTGATAAACGTTTGTTTGTTCATCGCATTTCATCAAGCTTTAGAGAAAGGGTAGATGAACATGTTTTGTGTACGGCATAGTAAACAAAAGCCTGTCAGAAGCTCAGGAAGTACACTACCTCAGCTATATAGGTTAGGTTCTATTATTCATGCGCACAACTGCGCTCCGCAAATGACGAAGTTATTAATATTCATGTGCGCGAAGCGTGGCCCAACGGACGAATTTCTATGCTTGTAACGTCGAAAACTCACGCTTACCTAAGGGGTCTTCTTTCAAACTTATAGTGACTTGCCCTCCAGGCCTATCATTTGCAGGGAAATTTAGGGAGAGTTTATTTTCCTCGTCAGATAACTTGTTCTTGTCAACGGTAGTGTCCTCATTGCTCAAAGAGTATATAAGATGTCATTGTTTATGCGCGCGAAGCGCGCCGAAATTTTTATGGAGAAGTTGCTGAAATAACCACTATCGCCATTTGTTTTACCCTCTTCATCGTCCAAATGTTGCTGAAAAAATTATGACCCTCCCCCATAAGGAGTGAAAAAATTTGGACCCTCCCTTTAGACACGCGAAAAAATTAGGACCCTCCCCACAAAAATAGGAGCCCTCCCCCCCCCCCCCCCCCCCCCCCCCCCCCCGCTAAATAATGACACGTCCCTAACGTCTTGTCCATGGCGGACGATCTAGTGCTCTCGGCCCGTACAGCGAACCATAAAGAGCCCCTTTTCTCCGGGCGGCACGCGAGCCCTGCATCAGAGATTTGAGAAGCCAGTGGCTACATTCCAGGCGTATTTTCTTGCCTTGTTTGGAGAGAAAGAGTACTCCACAGTCTTGGAGCGTTTGGCCAAGGTTGACAAAGCTACTAAGAATGAGCCCGAGACACGGCGGGTGCAGTTTCCAGTCAGCAGAACAAGCAGTCCCCTGGCAGTCAATCTCCAAAGCAGCAGATGAGCTGTAATTTCTGTGGGATGCCCGGTCATATTGCTCGATACTGCTTCCGCAAGAGATAAGAGATAGGAGATTTTCTCCTTATCCCGCCTCTCGAGGCAGGGGCAGGGCAGGCAGCAGTAGATATGGAACTCTAGTTTGACGTGTTTGAGATTTTATTCTAACCTATCATTGTTAGTTCCATTATTCGCATATGGCTATATGTAAGGCGCGACCCGCAGTTGGCTAATAAACAAGTTGGTGATGGGTTTATAAGAGTACGTTATCGTTTTCCTTTTATCCCTCGCCGCAAATGGACAGTCGAGGCCGCGCACTTCTTGTCTTTGCCAAGCAGGACATGCGCTCCCTGTCTTGCTAGTTTTGATCTTTAATATGCTTCCAAGTTTTAAGCAGCGCTCGTCTTATAGCTCGGATGGTCCATTGGATTGGCGTTGGGATTGCTTTTATACAGAAATTTCTACATTTTTTACGTGTTCCCATTTTGGTGGCAAGTTTGTTTGGCATTTCATTTTCTTAATGCTACATTTGGCGCCTGGCGCCTGGCAGCGCATGGCAAACGAGGCCCCTTCTGACAACGCCGCGTTGATACTTTTCTTGGATATCTCATTACGTCAACGTGGGGGACTTTCTTCAACACTTTAAGGGGCGGTTTAATGGCGAATCATTTGACTCCGACGTCCCCCCTCCTCAAGTACTGCCTAACAATAGGTCGTGTAATAGTTTCCAGGATTTCATTGATAAGACCATACGAAGTAGCGTGCATCCGGTGCGGTATCCCTGTGGGGTAAGGTCGGTAAAACCTCTCCCCCCTACCTCTCCCTGCCTCTCACAGTAAGCCTCAAAACCGCGCCTTTGTCATGATTGTCGGTTCCTAAACCTATGGACAAAGGATTGCCCCTTCAAGCTTGACAATTATCGATGCTTCAGCTCTACGTCTGCAAGAACTCGTTTCAAACAGTTTGTGACGATAAGTCAGGCTACCATCACATTTTGTTATCTCCGGAGAGTAGGCAATATTTTGGTTTCGAATGGGCAGGCAACTATTATGTCTACAATGTAATACCTTTTGGCTGGAAAGCCTCTGCTTTTGTGTATCACTCAACGGTGCGCTAGTGACTCACTACTTTCGCTCTATTAAATACCTTGTGCCCTCTATATTGACGATCGGCACACAGTCGAATTGCAAGTACCAGCCAACTCCGCAGCATATGTCGCCCTTAAATCCGAACGTGACCGCGCCTTTGCCAGAGCCAACGCGGCAGCTTTCATCGTGTCATTGCTTTCGTTTGGTTATTTTAATGGCTTATCTAAGTCCTCCTTGGTACCATCGCAGCGTGTTCGATACTTGGGCTTTTATGTTGACTCGCGTAGTCAAAGTTTTGAGCTTTTAGAGGAAAAGAAGGCCAAGTTTTCTTGAGCTAATGGAGTCCATCCTTGTGGCTGGAAAGGCTACCTGTAAAACCCTGCAGCGTTTTGCAGGAGAAGCTATCTCATTTTCTCGGGCGGTTCCTGGTGCGCGTCTTTTCATTAACGAGATTAATTCCACCATATCTCGAGCTGCAGACTCAACGAGGCCTATCCTAATTCAAGGAGCGTTGAGGGAGGAGATAATGGAATGGTCGTTTTTGAAAGATTGGAGTGAGTCATTCCATGGGTCTCAGAAGCTCACTTTCCTATAGCTCTGGCATCGGACGCCTCATCATTCGCTTGGGGTGCGATCCTTAGCCCAGGAGAGCGGCCGCTTCCTAACCGTGATTATTGGCCACAGCAGTTGAATAACTCTCACATCAATGTCAAGGAAACCTTAGCTTTAGTAAACGCTTTGGAGGCTTCTCTATGTTCGCAAAAGGTCGCAGAGTTGATGTCTTTACAGACAGCCAAGTCCTGATTAATATTTGGAACAGGCAGGGAAGCAAATCGTCGGCGCTGGTCCAAGCTCTTAAAAGCCTGTTCTGGTAATACCAGGCACGCGATGCAGCTCCGACTCATCTTTGTTCCATCCGCGCAGAATGTCGCTGATGCTCCCTCTAGATCGCTCAACCGTGCAGACGCCATGTTAGCGCGGCAAGCCTGGGGACTGGTGCAATCAAAATTTGGTCCTCATTCCGCTGACCTAATAGCATTGCCATCCAATGTCCAATACGATCATGCCGGTCACCCTCTGCCTTTCTTTTCGCCGTATTGCATGCCGGGGTCCTATGGAGTTAACTTGTTCGCGCAGTCCGCCTCGCGGTTTCCGGAACTGTTTAGTAACCCATACGTTTTTTCCTCCTTTTTACTTGATCCCGCATGTCCTCCGTTTTCTTGTACAGCAAGGTGTCAGGTTTACTATTTGTGTCCCTGCTGCCCGGCCACGTCCCTATTGGTGGTCGTACATCCAGGCTCGGACCGCTGCGTCTTTGTTGGTTGGCGCGCAAGCACAATGGGAATAATCCTGTTTCCTTCTCGTGAGGGATATACAGGTCAAGAACAGCTCGCATGGGATCTGTGGGCTTTCCATTTCGATAAGTGAATGTTGCATATAATTGAATGTTGCATATATATTATATAACAAAGCGGACTCAAAAGGTTGTACCTGTCAACCTGTCATTTGAATGGATAGATTGCCATTCAATGGCTGGCAATCAAGCCGAGGACTGTAAGAATAATTTTAATAATGTCTTAGCATATAATCAGGGAGAAGAAGAACTGGGCAATGCGTTAGGTGTTAGCAAATTTCACACTTCCAAGTAATGGTAATATATAGATATATGACACAAACGGTGTATAACGACGATTACCTGAATAAATCAACATGCAGCTATCTGGTCCTTTATTCTGTGACTCCTTTTGATTTTTTAAAGCTAGTAAAGGTATCACCCCACGTTAATCATTTGGCGTCTGTTAGTTTTGCCCTAGTATGTCATTCCTTATTCGCCTTTGCAGGTTCTCCCTGAGGTCGCCCGTCTGTTCGTAAAAGCTGTAAGCTGCCCAGCGTGTATGTACCCTAACGATCACACGTTCCTATTCTGTCAGCGGTGCGGATACACCAACGACGCCACATGGCTACTCCGCCCAGAGCCGTGGCGATTGATGTCGCCGCGCGATTGATCGCCGCATTGATGCATTGCGAACGCGGCCGCTACATCAGCATACGCGAAGCAGAAAAGCGCCCTCCGATGCACTCTGGATAGTTTTTTACTTTCCTTGCCGGAGAAGAGGACGTTACGTCTGCTACGCCGCGAGACGTTGTCCGTTTTCTGGTCTTTAAGATGGAAACGGCAAGACCAAGGTCCATGCCGGCGTTGCCGTCTTTTGGGAACTAGTGGCAAAGACTGCCAATGTCCTCTCAGGCTGAGTTATAAAACCGTTGACTCATACATTGGGAAGCTGCGTTCCATTTTCAAGGAAACGGGCCGCCAGGGAGATTGGAACATTAACCTGGCATTAGGAAACCCAGCTGCGAGCGCAATGGTCAAGGAATATCTAAAATGTGTAACCGCGGAGCAGCTCCAAGCAAGAGTAATACCCAAGCAGGCCACTCTTTTCTTCATTAACAAGCTTATCACGCTATCCCATGCTTATCACGCTATCACGCTTATCACGCTATCCTCATGCGCAGCTACTGTCTCGCTCGCTTACACCCACGGAGATCTTTATAACAGCCAGGGATCAGGCATATTTTAAGGCGTTGTTCTTCAGTGGAGACAGGGCTGCAGATTTGGGGAGAGTAAAAACAGTGAAATAGCACGATTTCCAGCAGACGACGGGTTGTTATTCAATCACATCTGGGGCAAGACCCTACGGGATGGAACGTCTAATTTATTTGTATCAGACGTCACCCTAATTCCCTTGTTTGTCCAGTCCGGGCAATAGAGACTTACATCGCCATCGCTCAGAGTATAGGTATAGACTTGCGTCAGGGTTATTTGTTGAGACCTACCAACGAAAGGGATCGGTGGTGGACAAGCCTTTCGAGTACCAGACGGCGGAGGCTCGCCTGAAGGTGTACCTTCGGCGGGCAAGGATTGACGAGGGGGAGACCCGTCATGGCTTTCGGAGCGGGTGCGCGTTGACCCTCGCGTTCTCTGGTTCAGAGCTGGCGGACATCATGTCGCACGTCGGCTGGAAGGGCAGCACCACAGCCCTTTATTATATAAGCTCACGAATCTCCTTCGCGCTGGAGCCCCGGCAGCCCTGTTAGCCCCCTTCGGAACGTGCAATGGGGGCTAGCGAGGTCTATACAGATTACAATCATCTGAAGAACTTTTTTTTAGCCTTTCCCTCTTCGGACAATCACCCTCGTAAGAGACCTGCTCTTCAGGATTCTTAAATGCATTTTCAGTTTTGCTCACTTAGTACCTATACATGGATCCTAGGGGTTTTCCCAGGGAGGAGCTTTTCTTTTGGATGTAGAGTTTGGGTTGTATGTATTGGGAATGTCATGGGATCATGGCTTTGTAAGATGGGTGCAGTAATCATGACCTCAAGAGAGGAGGCATAACACCCATGTCTCACGCCTACAAGTGTAAGGAAGACCGATGAGCATATTGTACTATGCTCAGCGGTCTTACGTGACACGGACATAAAAGGCGTGAGCGAGATCTAACCCTCGTGCATTTGCAACTGCAGACCCACAATAGGTGGGTCTGCGTGCAAACGGTCATTCTTACACTTCGCCGGTCGTTGTTAGGTTCGGAAGCGACTACTTTGCATGACCCTCCCGCTCCTCCCCGGAGTGGGCTTCGCCCAGCAAAACCTCAAGCGACCGGCATAACACCCATGGCTCACGCCTACAAGTGTAAGGAAGACCGATGAGCATATTGTACTATGCCAAACATAAAATTTGGCTAGTTGTCCGACGTAGCAATAGTTAACTAGCGGTATAACAATGAATGCGGGATCGGTGAATTGCACTAAATCTCAATCCTAGTCTGTTGAAAACTTGCATGACACTGAAATGCACCCCCCAAAAATTTCGCGTGTTCGCAAAATTTACCCCCCCCCCCCCCCCCCCCCCCCCCCCCCCGAAGTCGGATACGAAGTACCAATGTTTTAACCTCAATTCCCTAATATAGGAAAAGAAACAAAGTGCAAAGACTGAACAGTAGTTTACTTATATGTAAATCAGGAAATTGGGGTACTTGTTTGGCAACCCAGGTAAACAAGCCAGTTTTGCACTCGTGCGTTTTTGTAAACTGCAGCGCGCGGAAGCGTGAATTGTAAGTTGACGATAAAAAACGTCACCTGAAATCGAATTAATGCTGTACAGAGTTGAACTGAAGGATAGCAGGGAACAAATTAAAGCAATACAGGATCGAATAAGGCTTCATAGAGCGCAACAAGAACTATTAGAACACAACAAGTTGGTTTTATTAATGTGCATTTTGTTTATTTTGTTTGAACTGAAGCTTTACTATAACTATATAACAAACTGTCCGACCTCTATAAATGAACTTGTAAGACAAAAGGCCAACAAAGTTAGGCTTAGTATTAGTCAACAAACTACTTACTCTCAATGGGGATAATTACCTAGGGGGGGGGGGGGGGGGGGGGGGGGGGGGGTACTCCCTATAATGCACTATACGGGGATGCTCGGCCCGAAAGGGGTGTAGGGGTTTCAGGCTGGGTATAAGAAAGGGTTAGGGTTTGTAGAAGCCTTTAATGTAATAACTCGCCCTAAGTGTAATAAAGGCCCAAAGTGTAATAAAAATTGGCCCTAAGTGTAATAAAGGCCCAAAATGTAATAAAAATTGGCCCTAACTGTAATAAGGCCCTAACTGTAATAAAAAGTGGCCCTAACTGTAATAAATAGCAATGACCATACAACGTCCTAGTTTGAATAAGTCAGCGTTGTTACATCAATATATTACAGTGATACCTCAATTAAACGGCCATCCTCTATTGAGCAGCCACTTTTTTAAGTCCCAAAATACCGTATTTGTCACTCCAACTAGGACGGATATTTCTACCGCATGTAAACGGGGTCTAATATGAAGCAAACACCGCGGGCTTTGTAATATTAAGTCGGCTTCGGGGTACTCACGGGAACACGAAACTAGGTGTGCTGCTACTCTTTGAGAAGCTTCTATTCTGTATCCCTGTTCTAGGGAACTTACAAAAGTCGCTACCCTGCCAGTTTGTATGATCATTGCCATTATTACTTTTAGGGCCACTTTTTATTACGTTTGGGGCCTATATTACACTTAGAGCCAATTTGTATTACATTTGGGACCTTTATTACACTTAGAGCCATTTCGTATTACACTTGGGGCCTTTATTACACTAAGGGCCAGTTATTACATTTAGGGCTTCTACAGGGTTTTCAGGCTGGACTGGGCATAAATTAAAGAAGAGAAGGGAAAACTGCAATTTTGGTACAAAAAAGGGTCTGTATTTCACCGGTTTTTCAACCGCAACGCGGGAGCAAAACCGTTTCTTTCAAGCCGGTTTTTCAGGCTTGGTATAAGAAAGGGGTATCTTTTTTGCTCTAAAATTGCAGAAGGGTAAGGGCTGCAGAATCTAGGCCGAGCATCCCTGTACAAAAGTTTTGAGAGTACCCCCCCCCCCCCCGGGTAATGACTAAGTATTTACCCTGGGGCACGCTTTTCTTTAGTCTTCACCGTTCTGTGTCTGACGCTACTCTAACCAAAGCATCACCTCAGGCGACCCAAACTAATAATGCCTCTATACTTAATGATATAAGGGCTTTAAAGCATAACGTGATATCTTTAAGTGAATTTATGTCATGATATTACTGAACAGGGCTTTGTAGCATAACGCGAGATTTTCATAAACGCATTTCATATAGCCTCACAGAAAGGGTAGATGAACAGGTTTTGTCTACGGTATAGTAAACAAAGCCTGTCAGCAGCCAGGAAAGAACGCTACCTCAACTATATAGGTTAGATGAAAGCTTCTATTGATCGGTTCCTGAGCCAACAAGGTTATATTATTCATGCGCGCAACTGCGCGCCGCAAATGACGAAGGTATGATTATTATTCATGCGTGAAGCGCTGCCCAAATGACGAATGTCTATGCTTGTAACGTCAAACTCACGCTAATACCTATATGGGATCTTCTTTCAAACATAATGACTTCCCGTCGGCCTATCATTGCAGGGCATTTTGGGAGAGTTTGCTTTTCCTGATCAACATACACTTGTTCTTGTAAACGGCGTTAGGGTAGTGTCTTCGTTGGTGAAATAGAGGTCAGTAGAGGTCATTCTTTATGAGCACGAAGCGCGCCTAACTTTTTATTAAGTCAAAATGCAAAGATATAGAATTCGCGGAAATAACCACTATCGGCATCTGTTTGACTCTGTTCATCGTCCAAATGTTGTTGAAAAATTATGACCCTCCCCCAAACAGGAGTGAAAAAATTTGTACCCTCCCTTTAGACACGCGAAAAAAATTAGGACACTCCCCACAAAAAAGGAGCCCTCCCCCCCCCCCCCTGCTAAATAATGACACGTCCCTAATATCATGGCATAAATTCACTTAAAGATATCGGCATTTTAGTATATACCAAATCAGTGAATAGTCATTTTCGCGCGCTCTGATTGGTTCCTGAAAAAGTAGATATCAAACTCTATTCACTGTTTTGAGAAAACTCTCAAAATGGCGGCTCTTTTCGCGCGCGATACTGCGTCTTGAATCTTTTAAAGCCGTATTTTATTCTACTGATTTGGTATATACTAAAACAACTATCCCCGTCAGGGTCGGTGCCTAATGGTGGATATATACCTCGACGCTTCGCGTCTCGGTATATATCCACCACTATTCACCTCCCCTTCGGGGTATAGTTGTTAAATGCTACAAAGCCCTAATATAGATATTATTTTTTTATATATAGATTAAGAAGAGGCATTATTAGTTTGGGTTGCCTAAAGCGGAACGCCCGAAATCTGGCAGCGATAGGTCCTTGGTAGCGCCTACCACGTAGGTGCATCCATTCTTGTCCACAGCTCTGCCCAATCCCAGCTTTGTGCTCTTTTTGCGGACAACCTTGATGAGATGTTCCGTCTTTTTTCTTTCGAATCTCTCGAGTTGAAAGAAGTTACTTACTTCTTTGTACCTGAATTGCACGTTGAAATGCGTTGTCAGTGAAAAGAGTGATAACATGAACATTCGGGGTTTAATATTTCTATACTATTAATTTCCGATGCGTCTGTGCAGGTAACGTATACACCTATTTCAAAAAAGGGTTGCTTTGGTGTTTGGTCTTTCAATTATAGCGCGAAACAAAGGAATTCTTTGCTCCAGTGACCACGAAACAAAGGCGTTCAAGACCAATGACCAAAGCAACCTTTTCTGAATTAGGTGTAACTCCCTCGGCGCCGAGGTTAGGATTCGAGACTTTTTCTAATCCCAGACGCGGGTTCAAGTAGGGTCTGAAAACCTATAAGGGGCCGACCATTTAACTTTTGAGGGGGGGGGGGGGCTTTTTTGTTGGTGCAAGATTTTTTTTCTACCTTTGTTAAGCGGTGAGATTTTTTTTCCAATAAAAAAGAAGGTTTTTAGTCACCATTTTGATGTGCAGAAAATTTTTTTCGGCCCTTCGGGCCGTGCAGGATATTGTTTTCCCAAGAACCCCCCCCCCCCCCCCCCCCCCAGGCACGGGTTCAATTGGCAGGTTCGAGTATGTATGAAAACCTAATAACTTGTTGACAGATGTTATCTTGTTTTAAGCAAACTGAGCCGAAATATGTAAATTCGTATTTGGCCCTGTGCGTGAACTCCATGGCATGTTGTAAAACATGGACTGGACTGAGAAAACATGGACTGAGAAAACATGGACTGAGAAAACATGGACTGAGAAAACATGGACTGAGAAAACATGGACTGAGAAAACATGGACTGAGAAAACATGGAATGAAAAACATGGAATGAGAAAACATGGAATGAGAAAACATGGAATGAGAAAACATGGACTGAGAAACATGGACTGAGAAAACATGGAATGAGAAAACATGAACTGAGAAAACATGGACCGAGAAAACATGGACCGAGAAAATATGGACTGAGAAAACATGGACTGAGAAAACATGGACTGAAAAAACATGGACTGAGAAAACATGGACTGAGAAAACATGGACTGGGAATACATGGACTGAGAAAACATGGACTGAGAAAACATGGACTGAGAAAACATGGACTGAGAAAACATGGAATGAGAAAACATGGAATGAGAAAACATGGACCGAGAAAACATGGACCGAGAAAACATGGACTGAGAAAACATGGTCTGAGAAAACATGGACTGAGAAAACATGGAATGAGAAAACATGGAATGAGAAAACATGGACTGAGCTAAGTAGTTGTATTTAGCTTCTTTGGAAACATTTTAATTTTAAATTGGAAACCATTTTATCATGTATTTAACAAATCGAAAGAGGTTCAGCGTTGTCCGCAGGTGGCCCAAGTTCAGTGTTTGTACTTTGTGGTGTCCAGATCCCTTTTCTGTTGGCCGCGCGTGACGGTTCGTCGATGTTTTCCTTTACGATCTACATTATAGTCAAAACGTGTTCAAAATCTTGAAGTAAAACATATATATCGTATAAAAGTTGCTTGTTTTATGTTGTGGGATACTTCGACATTGTTGACGTGAACTTAATGGCGGATTCTATCATGTTTAGGGTTTTTTTTTCGCTTTTCAACGAGAACTGCCCTCTTTCTCCTTATATAATGTATTTAAGGAGAAAGAGAGCAGCTCTCGTTGAAAAGCGAAAAAAAATACCTAAACGTGTTAGAATTCGCCCCAGACTTCACGTGGACAATGTTGAAGAATCCAACAACATTAAACAAGTAACTTTTACGCGGTATTTTTTACTTAACTTAGTTTTTGAACACATTTTTTGACTATGTTGTAGATCGTACAGCAAAAAAACATCGACGAACCGTCACGCGCGGCCAATAGAAAGGGAACTGGACACCACAAAGTACAAACACTAAACTTGGGCCACCTGTGCACTGTCTGTCTTATTTACCCGCACTTTTATACGTCATCATTGTCGTCAAAAGTTTGTGGACTCACGAGCCGCAGGTATTTTCCTTTGGGACTTGCACGCGCATTCGAACTGTTTTCCGTTGGTTTAGAAGCGCGCGCGCGTGCTGATGCAAGCAGCGTTGTCTGCACTTTTATGTACCAATGACGTCATCAAAATCCTAACTTTTAAGCTATGGACTCTCTGAATCTGTGCTTTTGAGACGAGTTACAGTTTCCCAATAGGAGTCTTCACTTTAAATTTAATCGGATTCCTGTTTTTAACACCTGAGATATCGGTGCTATAATTCTGTCACGCGACACTAGTCACGCTACTTTAGGCATTGATTTCTCGCCATATTTCAGACAATTTCCCCGCTTGGAGCATTCGATGAAAGGCAACATGCTAAATAAGTGCAACTAAATCACATTTTGAACAATAATAGCTCATACTGTGGGCTGACATAACATTTGGTAATTTGGCCGCCATGTTGGAGTCCTTCCGAGGGACTCCAACATCCCATACGTTTTACTGTAAACGGTTTGCTTCTTCGTTTGCTTATGTCTGCCTTGCAATATAAGATAGCAGTTTAAAACTTGGCAAAGCAATCGAAGAAAGTTCTCTTTCAGAATATTGGCTTTTCGTTCGAAATATCTCGCTGAAAAAAAAACGTCTCCGGAAGTGAACACCAAGAATCATGTTACGAGAACAACAACTGTTATGGCATATATTTAAGTCCTAATCTATTGTAATTGATCATTTTGATCTGTAATATTCATGCAATTCAGCTGCAATATCAGTTTTCTATTAAAATCTATCCATCCCGAGTTCACGTAGTTATGATGCGTCTAGCCCTGGGGGAGGACTCCCATATTTTTTTGTCGGGGACGATCGTCGTATCTTTTAGGGGTTAAAATCACGTTGGTTTGGTCTCTTTTAGGGGTGATCTTGATCTTCGATAAATTTTAGAGAGATTGGTATCTTTTAGGGCCGAAACTATGTCCAAATTGTTTTTTCTTATGATGGTGCTTCTAAAACTTGTAAGAAAGAAAGATTATTCGATTCGAGAAGACGATAAATTAGAAACAAACACCACAGGTGGCCCAAGTTCAGTGTTTGTACTTTGCGGTGTCCAGATCCCTTTTCTGTTGGCCGCGCGTGACGGTTCGTCGATGTTTTTCTACACAGTCTACAACATAGTCAAAAAATTGTTCAAAAACTAAGTCAAGTAAAACATATCGTATAAAGTTACTTGTTTTATGTTGTGGGATTCGTCAACATTGTTCACGTGAAATCTGGGGCGAATTCAAGCATGTTTAGGATTTTTTTTCGCTTTTCAACGAGAACTGCCCTCTTTCTCCTTATGTACGTATATATACGTTACATGTGTCCTTAGCGCCTACTTGGTACATAGGACCTCATCTTTTAGGGTATCTTTTAGGGTAATAATTTGTTTGAGCCACACCGTGGCCCGCCATCTTTGGTATCTTTTAGGGGTGAAACTGAAAATTTCCGACGATCATCCCCGACAAAAAAACATTGGAGTCCCCCCCCCCCCCCCCCCCCCGGGGGCGTCTAGTTATGATAAAAAAGACAATTACATGGTGTGTTTGACGTACCACACATCTGTCGCATCAGCCGACGAGAACACCCCTCCGCAGTGCTTGGCTAGATTCTCGTCTTGATTTTCACTGTTCGAGGGCTCGAGTTTCCCAATGCTTGCGAGATGCTGGGCGTATTTCTCGGCTTGTTGCTGGAGATCCCCGTCCAATTTCAGATCATCGGCTCCATGGATGTCTCTGTAGTAGTTGTGTCTTGCTAGTCCGTCATTAGCGTCCGCATTTTCGCTGCCTTTTCCATCGCCTTTTCCGCCGCCATCTACGCCTACGTAAAGATTTTATAAAGGTAAACTTCTAATTGTGATTGAATCTATTCACAATGCAAGTTGATGCTCTATATCGAAGAATCGCCCTAACAAAATTGCGACTAAGCAACCACTCCTTAGCAATCGAAAAGGGGTGATATGCAAAACCTATCAAGCTCCAAAAGACAGAATCTGTCAAATGTGCAACACAGGAGCCGTAGAAGACGAAGAACATTTTTTAGTAAAATGCATAGCTTTCAAGCCATACAGAATAAATTGTTTGAATGCCTCGAAAAGGAAGCAAAAGGTCGCCCTCAATGGTTTACCCCCAGCGACTGTATTCCAAAAAAATTATAAAACTAAATGAAAACGGAAGTACCAAAAAGCAAATTGCGAAATTTATATGAGAAAGTATATGTCAGAAAGAAAAAAAATCACATTACCACTGTATGCATTGCTACGCGACCTCAAAATTCAATTTTGCGATGGGCGATTGGTGATTTTTAGCCGTCAATCAAACCAAAACGCTGGATTCGGTCACTTCAGTGGCTCAAAATTGATTGCCATATCAACCAAAATGGTTTTAAGCTATCCTCTGTCTTCCTTGGCTCGAATTTTAACTTTCTGGTTCAAGAAAATTAACGTTACAGTTCGTTTGCTGAGAATCGCCAATCGCAAAAGTGAATTTTGAAGGTCGCGTAGTAATGCATACAGTGGTAAAGGCTGAACAGTAATGGCATCGCCTCGCCCCGCCGGATTAAACTTTATCTGTTTTTAGTTTTGTTTTTAAGTACACATTTATTGGACCCTAATGCCTATGTATTTTTATATACGCGGTGTACACCTCCCGTGCCAAAATCGGGCTCCATTCGAGTACATCTCCGACCAAAAAAAAAAAGGGATCGCCACGCCCTTTGTGTTGATTTCAATCTAAGGAGTAGAAGTATCTATATCAATCTGGTAACAACCATTTACAAACAAAGTTTGATACTTGATTTACTAAAGTCAATCCAACATATAATACAACACACTTTTAAACCAGCCGATGGAACTGGATGCTTTTCTTGGCTGGGTTTATTGCTAGGCAGACAAAATAGCAGACCACTGTGTATGCATTATACGTGCCTGTGAGATTCAATGTTGCGATGGCCGATATTGGCGATATTTAGCTGTCGACATCGATTATTGCAAAATCAACCAAAATCATGTTATCTTTTGGCGTTCCTTTGGCTTTCAAAATCAACAAATTGACTTTAAGCCACCCTTTGGCTTTCTGGCCTAGAACGATTAACTTTCAGGTTCAAGGAAATTGACATTACAATTTCCTTGCTGAGAATCGCCAAACGCGCAGTGAATCTTGAGGGCGCGTACCAAATCATGCGGTGTGATGACCACTCCTTGACACATACCTGAAAGCTTACCCGGGCAGGCGTTACTCTTTCCAGGGCGGTATCTCGCTACGACGAAGTAATCCTTAATTTCTCCCGTCTTATCATCATATCTGGGCGCGATGCCAATACCTAATTTAGTAAATTGTTTCCGAACTACTAGTTTGAAGTCTGTAGTGGAGTTATACCTAAGGGATAAGGACAGATTTTGTAAGGTGGCGCTCGCTGGGCTATTGTAGATTGTATACATACAGACACAAGTGTTTTGTTTCCCTTTGCGCTCGAATCGCGGACAAGGATATACATTTACGAGCCAGGCGAAATCATTTGCAAAGATAGAGTGGTTGTTTTTTATCTCCTCCCTTTATTCAAGTTCACGACCGACAACGATAGTTTACACATTCTGCTGCCCTCCCACTTTTTACTCTCACATCTATTACATATTAATCAGAAATTTGTTTTTCGGATGGAATATTAATTTCTTCAAGTCAATGCTATAATGTCCATAAATCTATTTTTCAGCACTGAATCGCTTTTCCGAACTCACGTGCCCTTTTCACCGAATCACAACCAGTCGTAGGAAGAAATGAGATTGATATGAATTTCCTCGTAGTAAACCACTCATTTCATTTTGCACTTAATCCAGCTCCAGCTGGTAATAAAGATTATAGAGGATTTAAAATTTGATATTTCTTCACTAGAAAATGAGATTTCTCTTCCAAAACCAAGACGAATGTTTTTTCTGTTTGATGTTTGCTTCGCTTAAATGAACTCTCTGACAGAGCCACTTGCGCTCGTTTTGTGAGCGGGAAACATCTGCTAATGCCCGTGAGAAGGGCTCGTCACTGAGTTGCTCGGCAACTTTTCAGATTTTCGGCAACTTTTTAGGTTGCGACAACTTTTGCCTGAAAGACATCGAGAATTGAAACTAACGAAATCGGAGCGAAGTACGAAAATACTTGAAGATTTACTGTTGCCTCTATCAAGTTTTTACACTAATTTTTGCCTGATCGTCTACGAAAAAGGCCAAATTGCAATAAGCTAAGGAAGCTTTTCTCTTACAATTCTGAAACTCACTGTAAAACCAATACAAACTCAAATACATTTTCAATCTCTCTCCTTAAAATGCACGCACGACTTCCTGAATCAGTTAGCACTGTCACAATGAGAAATATCAAATTCCATACCAGCAAAAACCATGATTGTTATTAACATTTCTAGCCATCCTCATTGTTTCGGCCGGATTTGCGTGAAATGCTGTGAAATGGTGAAATGCTGTTGCTGGGCGAAACACTCATTTGATTTATATGGGTAGCACTTGCTCTTCTAGTACCACAAAAAGTATACCAAATATTACTATTTGTCTTGCTACCTCCCGAAGAGGTTTATACAAAAATCGATTTGTTGCTATGGAGACCAAATACCGTAAAGGTGGTTCAGATGCCAAATGCAATTTATATCCAACAACTTCCATAAGCATATATAAAACCATCAAGAAATATACCATCCCCCTTGGTTTTGCGTCCGCCATATTGGATTTGCTTTGGACCCATTTATGTACCCTGAGAGGTTTTGAGAGATCCCCCCCTTCGCTCACCAAATAAAAATGAAATGATCCCCCTCCCAAATCATCAACATCCGGTCCCTCCCAAGCGTAGCATCGATAAATAATGACCGGTCCTCCCTGAAATCGTAACACCGCTCCTAGAATGCCAATCGATACCCACCAACGATCAACCGCCGTAAAGGGTTTTTGACTTCCATGGTCACGGTCTCACCCTGCCACTGCCCAAGGATCATTTCCTTTTGGTTTGATAGTTGGAGTTGTTTAATTTTCGCCAGTCGCTCGGCGTGATTCTGCGCAGAAAGGGACAACTCTGAATCCAAGGTCATCATCGGAACATTGTGGGCACGCCTATAGCAGTTATAGCGATCAAGGACTTCGTCTCTTTGCTCTGTTGAAGATATAAACGTAAAGCAGGCATTTCAAGCCAGGCAGAAATATCTCATTTACAGCAGGATCCGACAGTTATTGCTTCGCCAAGAGCGACTTATTTTGAGTGCTAGGTAACCAACATTATAGAGCTAGTCGTCAAATGGCACCCTATCTTTTTACAATCAACGTTGAGGTCTCCAAAGTCATGTGGCAACTAGGATGACTGACGGAAGTCAACGGTAGAATTATTTATTGCTAAAATGATATCCAAACTAAAATGATATCCAAAATTATACTAAAACGCAGACTAGTTGTTTGAGTTTGGCGTGAGCAAAAATCGACTTTCAAAAGTGTTTTTAGAATTGATTGTGATAGGAATAAGCAGTACACTGTAGCTCTGGAATTTTCGCTGCTTTAAGAAATGCTCCGGCGGTCTTTATGCGGAGCTAAAAAGGTATATTAATGAGCTTTAAGGCATAGTTTTAGCAAAAAAAATATATATATATATAATGAAAGGACGACGAACAGCTTAAACGATGATTATTTAAAAAGGATATTTCAATCGGCCATTACCGATCTTCTTCAGGTTGTGAATGGAGATATTTACATTGCATGCTGGATATAAATAAAATAACGGTCAGGGGCCGTTTCCTAGAAGGCCAGTTAGGAGTTATCAGTGGATAAACGCTTATCCAACGGATAAATCCTGAACAAATCCTATACAACAGATAACTTTCATCCGCGGATAACTTTATCCAACCTTTCAGGAACCGCCCCAGATTTTTAAAAAAGAAAAATACATATGATACGGTGCTTGAGAAGTGACAGATAAAAGATAAAATAATATGAAACAAAAATAAGGATTAACTACAGCTAAAATTAACAAAACTTTCATCTCTTATGTTCAGACCAAGAAGATCGGTAATGGCCGATTGAAATATCGTTATTAAATAATCATCGTTTAAGCTGTTCGTCGACCTTTCATTTATATATTTTTCTCAGTTCAACTGGTTGACAGGTCCGTTTATCATTATCCAGCTTGGCAAAACACCTCGTTCGCGGATTTTCATATTACAGGGTCCTGAAGGGGGGGTCCCAATCCCGTTTCCCGGCCGCTTTTTTCGCAAAATCCCGTTCCCAGTAGGTAAAATCACGTTCCCGGTAGGACCAGTCGGTAAAATCCCGGCGCACGAAAACTGTGATGTTAAAATTGAGATTCTTGCTTTTATCGGTACTATCTCTTAGTCCTGTTGGTTTTATTGTTCATGCACGCCGCAAATGACGAAATTGTTATTATTGCAACCAAATGACGATTTCTTTCCAACATAGTGATTGTCCGCCAGACCTATCACTATAAAGGCTTTTCGCGATCCCCCTATTTGAACATGGGATATATTTTACAGGAATTTCTCTTCTGTTGCGCGTGAAGCGCGCCCTGTATTAATTGATAAACGAATTTCATCAAGCCTCAGAAAAAAGGTAGATGAACGCACGACGCAAATGACGAAATCGTCATATTTGCGGCCCAACGTTTGTAACGTCGATCTGATCACGCTTACGGGCTTCTTTCGAACATAGTAATTGCCTGCCAGGCCTATCACTGGAGGGCTTTTCGCGGGGAGTTTGTTTTTCCTCGCTAAGATACAAATGTTCTTGTAACGGGCATTCCATTTAAACGGCACGAGCATATTGTCTTTGTTTGCGGGAGATCTCAAACGCAATATTACATGTTTCTTCCTTATGCGAAATGTTTAACGTATTGAAAGAAGAGAACTACAAAAATGCAAATGATATAGAAATTGCTGGAATAATTCCGCAGAAAATTTCTTGTGATCCCCCCTTCCAGGGCTTGTTTCGAGAGTTCCCCCCTTTCGCCCACCCCAAAATGAAATGATCCTCTGCCCGTATGATATCTCGTCCTCAATTTGATACAAAAGATATATCATACGATTCTATTCAAAAAGTGGTTCCGCCGATTTGAAAATGCCTATGCCAAGTTATCAAACCGTTGACCGAAACCTCGCAGATTCCGAGGGACCAAAAAAAGCAAAACGAGAGCCTTAATTTAGATGGGGCGAGAAGTGAAATTCTATTTTCAGGTAGCCTGCTGTTAGGATAATAGTCTTAAAATGCGAAAAATGGTATAAATGGACGACTTTTTATTAGGATACACAGGATATACAAGGAGAGATTTGAAAAATCTCGTTCCCGTTGAAGCATCTTGATTTCCATTCCCGGTAGACAAATCCCGTTCCCGGTAACCCAAATCCCGTTTTCCCGGCCTAAAAAAGGCGAATCCCGGCTCCCGTTTTACCCCTTCAGGACCCTGATATTAGTCTATAGTTTTAGCAGCTGGGTCGGGACAAAACGTGGCCTACCCTGTGGCCTACCCTGTATTTTCTTCTTAGTACTCTGAAAACAGGTAAACTCAAAATATAATGCCTCCTGATAGGTAATCAACATAAACAAACACATAAACAACTTGTCAATCAATTATTTGTGACGTCATTACTAACGTTATTTCCTAAAAATGTTTTTCACAGTTTCTAATATACAACCGCCAAATTTTCTTAACAAATTATCTCGCACATCGGTTATTGACTACCTGTCAATCACAATGTTATGACGTCATCGATCACGTGATTTCCCAAAACAGCTCCTAAATCCGCGAATTTTCAGAATAAGGCCGTCAAACTTTGTCAACAACCCCTCTGGCACATTGCCAATTGGCACATATCAATCAAACTGTGATGACGTCATCGATTACGTAATTTCACAAAATTTTACAAAAGGGAAGGTAAATGAGACAAGTTCAAGAAATAAATTAAAATATAATAATAAAGTAATAAAGTAAACAGAGTAAAAGCTTCAATATACAGCAATACTCGAAAGCAGAGCATGCAGAACCTTCTTTATTCTTCTTAGGGACGGACCATTTGATACTTGATGGGGAGGGTGGTGATTCCCCAAAAGAGTTTCGAGCAAGCCTCGTGACCTACAAAAAAAAATATCGCGCAAGCAAAGGTGGTGGTGAAAAAAAAATCAAGCAAAGCATACTGTTTTGTTAGGGACCCTGAAATCTTTATAAACAGAATGATTTTTGGGTCGGCTCGCGCTGCGCGCTCATCATCTACAATAATCATAAATTTCTTAAACATTTTTTCTACAATTCAGGTAAATTTGTTATGCGATTTCTCAGTGACCCCATTTGATCAGGGTGACTTTCGTCTCACAGAAAAAAAAAGCCTTTTCATTAACCTCGAAGTTTGATTTGAAAATCGCGGCGCGCGTATCGAGAAGCAGACAAGCTAGTACTCAGTTCGTGCCTCCTTACAAATCATTGGATTCGGCACTGCCTGACGCCATATTGAATAGCCATGCCTTTTGTTTAGAAACAAAATAAAAGTTGACAAAGCATTATTAAAGGTGCCTAGTGCAATGACTGCAATCGCTTGAACTACTGAAATTCAACTTTTGCCTATTTGACAGCACCTTGGTTTACTATTCGGAAAATGGTGCTTGAAACTGATAGTACAACTGCGGCGTGAATAAGGCTAGGAGAATTTCTGCCGATCCGTGCAGATTTTTGCATGTAACAAAATCCGTCGATCTGCGATGTTGAGTAAACACATGGCGCAGCACTGATTCACGAAAGGGCACTAAGATAAGAAAAATCTGTGACCAAACCTCGAACTGATCCTTTTGCTAAATCATTTCATTTCTCAAACCATCAAAAGAGATATCAGGAGAAAAAAAAATCGAGCACATTCACGTACTAGGTAAAAAAAAATCAAGCACTGCAAAACTGGACGCGAAAAATATATATCGCCAACCAAAAAAAATAACCAGTCCCCCCATCAAATATAAAATGGTCCGTCCCTTAGCCTTGTTGGTGACGTTTTAGTGTAATTTGTATCCTAGTGTAGTTTGTGTGGCACAAAAAATTAAAATTTAAAAAAAAATCGAATTGAATCGGGGGCAGAATCGGGCAGTTCTAGAAAGATGGGATGATCTTACCTTCTAGTGTTGGAGTGGGGGCAGAATTCACAAAGGTAAAAAGGCCAAACAAGGCAACAAGCTTGAAGAAACTCATTTTTCTCTTCCTTTCGACTCGTCCTCCAAAACGAAGTGACGATTTGCAGTGCTCTACTCGACTTTTACGTCTTCTAAAACCAGCATGGAGTTGTTTTGATATAGCTGAAGGGAAATACATCCCATACAAAAAGCAACACGTCATTTGGGATTAAAAATAAACGTAACCCTCCACGATGATGCTCTAATCCTTTAAAAAGAATCTTTGGGATACAGAAACATGAGCAAATTACCCTTGGATCGATAATTGATCTGCCTTCTTTCACTGAGTTTGTGTAAAGCATAGCGATAAAGCAGATGTGAAAAGCACAATATATTTAAAAACAACAATCAACGTTCGTGAGAATAACATAAATCCCTCATCAAGAGCTCTTTTTTGTCTTTCAGTATCCAGTGGTTAACTTATTTTTAAAATTATCCTTGTTCAAGTAGCCATATCTTATCCCGGAAAGTATCGACTAAATTAACAACCCAGATCTTTCCTCTTAACCTCATCAACGTTATGTTGCTGTTGTTTACCAAACAGCACTATCAAAATAAAACAGCACAGCGCTGTACTGTATGTCATAATATGTCAATTTTGTTGGTGAGTACGGCGTGGTTTGAGTATTTTAGTTTAACTAGTACATTCGTGAGAACACGTATTAACTCCCTTATGAATAGCTCTTTTTTGTCTTTCAGTTTCCAGCGGTTAACTTCTTTTAAAATTATCCTTGTTCAAGTAGCCATATCTTATCCCGGAAAGTATCGACTAAAATAACAACCCAGATCTTTCCTCTTGACCTCATCAACGTTATGTTGCTCTTGTTTACCAAACAGCACTATCAAAATAAAACAGCACAGCGCTGTACTGTATGTCATAATATGTCAATTTTGTTGGTGAGTACGGCGTGGTTTGAGTATTTTAGTTTAACTAGTACATTCGTGAGAACACGTATTAAATCCCTTATGAATAGCTCTTTTTGCCTTTAGTTTCCAGCGGTTAACTTTATCTTTGTTCCTTTGTTCAAGTAGCCATATCTGATCCCGCAAAACAAGTATTGACTAAAATAACAACCCAGTTCTTTCTTCTAGAACCTTCAGCAACGTTATATTGTTGTTGTTTACAAAACGGCATTTACTCATAACATCAATTTTCATGTTGTTGTGTCAGATAAAAAAAGCAACTGATAAAATATTAATATTTGAATTCCAATGTCTCGAAGTTAAAGTTACATAACACTCACGTGAAGTTTAACTCTCGCCTCGAGGTCTCTCTCTGAAGGCGCTTTAAAACATTGATGTGTTTGTGTTTTTTTTTTTGTCATAGCGACAATATGCAACCAAAATCTTGTACTTTAGGTATTACAGACTATTTGGCTTTATTACACCAGAAAAATAATTCAACTAATAATAATAACTGCATTCCATGTGTTAAGAAACTCGTTCAGGATTACAATATTGATACAATTGACGGGCATTATTGTTATCCGCTTAGAACCTCCTACAATGATGTTATTTGTTGTTTGTTTTCCAAACGTTTACTGTACCAAAGGAGTTTCTTTCGTGAGGTGCGAATAAAGCTTTCGACAAACGCCTTTTGAAGAAATTAAGGTCTCTCTGCGATGTGCAGGATTGAAAGGACAGGGCCGTACGCGGAGACCAAATCTCCGTGCGATTCATTAATCTGTCGAATGACGAACAGCAAGGTCCCCTTGCAAAGCGCTATTTTTTTCCTTTCCGTTATATCATACACCCCTTTCATAATTCCAGTTTTCTCAATTGTTTTAACGACATACAGTACAGGGCTGTGCTGTTTTATTTTGATAGTGCCGTTTGGTAAACAACATGAACAACATAACGTTGATGAGGATCAAGAGGAAAAAGATGGGTTGTTATTTTAGTCAATACTTAACAGGATCAGATATGGCTACTTAAACAAGGATACTTTGAAAACATCTATAAGTTAACCGCTGGAAACTGGAAGACAAAAAAGAGCTCTTGATGAGGGATTTATGTTATTCTCACGAACGCTGAATGTTGTTTTTAAATATATTGTGCTTTTCACATCTGCTTTATCGCTATGCTTTACACAAACTCAGTGAAAGAAGGCAGATCAATTATCGATCCAAGGCTAATTAGCTCATGTTTCTGTATCCCAAAGATTCTTTGTAAAGGATTAGAGCATCATCGTGGAGGGTTACGTTTATTTTAATCCCAAATGACGTGTTGCTTTTTGTATGGGATGTAATTCCCTTCAGCTATATCAAAACAACTCCATGCTGGTTTTAGAAGACGTAAAACCCGAGTAGAGCACTGCAAATCGTCACTTCGTTTTGGAGGACAAGCCGAAAGGAAGAGAAAAATGAGTTTCTTCAAGCTTGTTGCCTTGTTTGGCCTTTTTACCTTTGTGAATTCTGCCCCCACTCCAACACTAGAAGGTAAGATCATCCCATCTTTCTAGAACTGCCCGATTCTGCCCCCGATTCGATTCGATTTTTTTTTTAATTTTAATTTTTTGTGCCACACAAACTACACTAGGATACAAATTACACTAAAACGTCACCAACAAGGCTAAGGGACGGACCATTTTATATTTGATGGGGGACTGGTTATTTTTTTTGTTGGCAATATTTTTTTCGCGTCCAGTTTTGCAGTGCTTGATTTTTTTTTACATAGTACGTGAATGTGCTCGATTTTTTTTCCTCCTGATATCTCTTTTGATGGTTTGAGAAATGAAATGATTAGCAAAAGGATCAGTTCGAGTTTTGGTCACAGATTTTTCTTATCTTAGTGCCCTTTGGTGAGTCAGTGCTGCGCCATGTGTTTGCTCAAAATCGCAGATCGACGGATTTTGTTACATGCAAAAATCTGCACGGATCGGCAGAAATTCTCCTAGCCTTATTCACGCCGCAGTTGTACTATCAGTTTCAAGCACCATTTTCCGAATAGTAAACCAAGGTGCTGTCAAATAGGCAAAAGTTGAATTTCAGTAGTTCAAGCGATTGCAGTCATTGCACTAGGCACCTTTAATAATGCTTTGTCAACTTTCATTTTGTTTCTAAACAAAAGGTATGGCTATTCAATATGGCGTCAGGCAGTGCCGAATCCAATAATTTGTAAGGAGGCACGAACTGAGTGCTAGCTTGTCTGCTTCTCGATACGCGCGCCGCGATTTTCAAATCAAACTTCGAGGTTAATGAAAAGTCTTATTTTTTTCTGGGAGACGAAAGTCACCTGATCAAATGGGGTCACTGAGAAATCGTATAGATTATTGTAGATGATGAGCGCGCAGCGCGAGCCGACCCAAAACTCATTCTGTTTATAGATTTCAGGGTCCCTAACAAAACAGTAGAGCTTTGCTCGATTTTTTTTTCACCACCACCTTTGCTTGCGCGATATTTTTTTTCTAGGTCACGAGGCTTGCTCGAAACTCTTTTGGGGAATCACCACCTCCCCATCAAGTATCAAATGGTCCGTCCCTAAGAAGAATAAAGAAGGTTCTGCATGCTCTGCTTTCGAGTATTGCTGTATATTGAAGCTTTTAATCTATGTTTACTTTATTACTTTATTATTATATTTTAATTTATTATTATCTTGAACTTTTCTCATTTACCTTCCCTTTTGTAAAATTTTGTGAAATTACGTAATCGATGACGTCATCACAGTTTGATTGATATGTGCCAATTAGCAATGTGCCAGAGGGGTTGTTGACAAAGTTTGACGGCCTTATTCTAAAAATTCGCGCATTTAGGAGCTGTTTTGGGAAATCACGTGATCGATGACGTCATAACATTGTGTTTGACAGGTCGTTAATAACCGATGTGCGAGATAATTTGTTAAGAAAATTTGGCGGTTGTATATTAGAAATTCGCAGAGTGAAAAACATTTTTAGGAAATAACGTTAGTAATGACGTCACAAATAATTGATTGACAAGTTGTTTATGTGTTTGTTTATGTTGATGACCTATCAGGAGGCATTATATTTGAGTTTACCTGTTTTCAGAGTATTAAAAAGAAGATACAGGGTAGGCCACAGGGTAGGCCACGTTTTGTCCCGACCCAGCTGCTAAAACTATAGACTAATATAAAGTCCGCGAACGAGGTGTTTTGCCAAACTGGATAATGATAAACGGACCTGTCAACCAGTTGAACTGAGAAAAATATATATAATGAAAGGTCGACGAACAGCTTAAACGATGATTATTTAATAACGATATTTCAATCGGCCATTACCGATCTTCTTTAACTCCTAATGGTCTGAACACTAAGAGATGAAAGTTTTGTTAATTTTAGCTGTAGTTAATCCTTATTTTTGTTTCATATTATTTATCTTTTATCTGTCACTTCTCAAGCACCGTATCATATGTATTTTTCTTTTTTAAAAATATGACCATTATTTTATTTATATCCAGCATGCAATGTAAATATCTCCATTCACAACCTGAAGAAGATCGGTAATGGCCGATTGAGATATCCTTATTAAAATCATCGTTTAAGCTGTTCGTCGTCCTTTCATTATATATATATTTTTTTGCTAAAACTATGCCTTAAAGCTCATAAATATACCTTTTTAGCTCCGCATAAAGACCGCCGGAGCATTTCTTAAAGCAGCGAAAATTCGAGAGCTACAGTGTACTGCTTATTCCTATCACAATCAATTCTAAAAACACTTTTGAAAGTCGATTTTTGCTCACGCCAAACTCAAACAACTAGTCTGCGTTTTAGTATAATTTTGGATATCATTTTAGTTTGGATATCATTTTAGCAATAAATAATTCTACCGTTGACTTCCGCCAGTCATCCTAGTTGCCACATGACTTTGGAGACCTCAACGTTGATTGTAAAAAGATAGGGTGCCATTTGACGACTAGCTCTATAATGTTGGTTACCTACTAGTCCTCAAAATAAGTCGCTCTTGGCGAAGCAATAACTGTCGGATCCTGCTGTAAATGAGATATTTCTGCCTGGCTTGAAATGCCTGCTTTACGTTTATATCTTCAACAGAGCAAAGAGACGAAGTCCTTGATCGCTATAACTGCTATAGGCGTGCACACAATGTTCCGATGATGACCTTGGATTCAGAGTTGTCCCTTTCTGCGCAGAATCACGCCGAGCGACTGGCGAAAATTAAACAACTCCAACTATCAAACCAAAAGGAAATGATCCTTGGGCAGTGGCAGGGTGAGACCGTGACCATGGAAGTCAAAAAACCCTTTACGGCGGTTGATGGTTGGTGGGTATCGATTGGCATTCTAGGAGCGGTGTTACGATTTCAGGGAGGACCGGTCATTATTTATCGATGCTACGCTTGGGAGGGGCCGGATGTTGATGATTTGGGAGGGGGATCATTTCATTTTTTTTTGGTGAGCGAGAGGGGGGATCTCTCAAAACCTCTCAGGGTACATAAATGGGTCCAAAGCAAATCCAATATGGCGGACGCAAAACCAAGGGGGATGGTATATTTCTTGATGGTTTTATATATGTTTATGGAAGTTGTTGGATATAAATTGCATTTGGCATCTGAACCACCTTTACGGTATTTGGTCTCCATAGCAACAAATCGATTTTTGTATAAACCTCTTCGGGAGGTAGCAAGACAAATAATATTTGGTATACTTTTTTGTGGTACTAGAAGAGCAAAGTGCTACCCAAATAAATCAAATGAGTGTTTCGCCCAGCCACAGCATTTCACCATTTCACAGCATTTCACGCAAATGTGGCCGAAACAATGAGGATGGCTAGAAATGTTAATTACAATCATGGTTTTTGCTGGTATGGAATTTGATATTTCTCATTGTGACAGTGCTAACTGATTCAGGAATAGCTAAAGTGTCGTGCGTGCATTTTAAGGAGAGAGGTTGAAAATGTGTTTGTGTTTGTATTGGTTTTACAGTGAGTTTCAGAATTGTAAGAGAAAAGCTTCCTTAGCTTATTGCAATTTGGCCTTTTTCCTAGACGATCAGGCAAAATTAGTGTAAAAACTTGATAGAGGCAACAGTAAATCTTCAAATATTTTCGTACTTCGCTCCGATTTCGTTAGTTTCAATTGTCGATGTCTTTCAGGCAAAAGTTGTCGCAACCTAAAAAGTTGCCGAAAATCTGAAAAGTTGCCGAGCAACTCAGTGACGAGCCCTTCCCACGGGCATTAGCAGATGTTTCCCGCTCACAAAACGAGCGCAAGTGGCTCTGTCAGAGAGTTCATTCAAGCGAAGCAAACGTCAAACAGAGAAAACATTCGTCTTGGTTTTGGAAGAGAAATCTCATTTTCTAGTGAAGAAATATCAAATTTTAAATCCTCTATAATTAATATTCCATCCGAAAAACAATTTTCTGATTAATATGTAATAGATGTGAGAGTAAAAAGTGGGAGGGCAGCAGAATGTGTAAACTTCGTTGTCGGTCGTGAACTTGAATAAAGGGAGGAGAAAAAAAACAACCACTCCATCTTTGCAAATGATTTCGTCTGGCTCGTAAATGTATATCCTAGTCCGCGATTCGAGCGCAAAGGCAAACAAAACACTTGTGTCTGTATGTATACAATCTACAATAGCCCAGCGAGCGCCACCTTACAAAATCTGTCCTTATCCCTTAGGTATAACTCCACTACAGACTTCAAACTAGTAGTTCGGAAACAATTTACTAAATTAGGTATTGGCATCGCGCCCAGATATGATGATAAGACGGGAGAAATTAAGGATTACTTCGTCGTAGCGAGATACCGCCCTGGAAAGAGTAACCCCTGCCCGGGTAAGCTTTCAGGTATGTGTCAAGGAGTGGTCATCACACCGCATGATTTGGTACGCGCCCTCAAGATTCACTGCGCGTTTGGCGATTCTCAGCAAGGAAATTGTAATGTCAATTTCCTTGAACCTGAAAGTGAATCGTTCTAGGCCAGAAAGCCAAAGGGTGGCTTAAAGTCAATTTGTTGATTTTGAAAGCCAAAGGAACGCCAAAGGATAACATGATTTTGGTTGATTTTGCAATAATCGATGTCGACAGCTAAATATCGCCAATATCGGCCATCGCAACATTGAATCTCACAGGCACGTATAATGCATACACAGTGGTCTGCTATTTTGTCTGCCTAGCAATAAACCCAGCCAAGAAAAGCATCCAGTTCCATCGGCTGGTTTAAAAGTGTGTTGTATTATATGTTGGATTGACTTTAGTAAATCAAGTATCAAACTTTGTTTGTAAATGGTTGTTACGAGATTGATATAGATACTTCTACGATCCTTAGATTGAAATCAACACAAAGGGCGTGGCTGACTTTGTGTGGGGGGATTGGGGAGGGGGGAATCCCTTTTTTTTTGGTCGGAGATGTACTCGAATGGAGCCCGATTTTGGCACGGGAGGTGTACACCGCGTATATAAAAATACATAGGCATTAGGGTCCAATAAATGTGTACTTAAAAACAAAACTAAAAACAGATAAAGTTTAATGCGGCGGAGCGAGGCGATGCCATTACTGTTCAGCCTTTACCACTGTATGCATTACTACGCGACCTTCAAAATTCACTTTTGCGATTGGCGATTCTCAGCAAACGAACTGTAACGTTAATTTTCTTGAACCAGAAAGTTAAAATTCGAGCCAAGGAAGACAGAGGATAGCTTAAAACCATTTTGGTTGATATGGCAATCAATTTGAGCCACTGAAGTGACCGAATCCAGCGTTTTGGTTTGATTGACGGCTAAAAATCACCAATCGCCCATCGCAAAATTGAATTTTGAGGTCGCGTAGCAATGCATACAGTGGTAATGTGATTTTTTCTTTCTGACATATACTTTCTCATATAAATTTCGCAATTTGCTTTTGGGTACTTCCGTTTTCATTTAGTTTATAATTTTTTGGAATACAGTCGCTGGGGGTAAACCATTGAGGGCGACCTTTTGCTTCCTTTTCGAGGCATTCAAACAATTTTATTCTGTATGGCTTGAAAGCTATACATTTTACTAAAAAATGTTCTTCGTCTTCTACGGCTCCTGTGTTGCACATTTGACAGATTCTGTCTTTTGGAGCTTGATAGGTTTTGCATATCACCCCTTTTCGATTGCTAAGGAGTGGTTGCTTAGTCGCAATTTTGTTAGGGCGATTCTTCGATATAGAGCATCAACTTGCATTGTGAATAGATTCAATCACAATTAGAAGTTTACCTTTATAAAATCTTTACGTAGGCGTAGATGGCGGCGGAAAAGGCGATGGAAAAGGCAGCGAAAATGCGGACGCTAATGACGGACTAGCAAGACACAACTACTACAGAGACATCCATGGAGCCGATGATCTGAAATTGGACGGGAAACTCCAGCAACAAGCCGAGGAATACGCCCAGTATCTCGCAAGCATTGGGAAACTCGAGCCCTCGAACAGTGAAAATCAAGACGAGAATCTAGCCAAGCACTGCGGAGGGGTGTTCTCGTCGACTGATGCGACAAATGTGTGGTACGTCAAAAACACACCATGTAATTGTCTTTTTTATCATAACTAGACGCCCCCGGGGGGGGACTCCAATGTTTTTTTTGTCGGGGATGATCGTCGGAAATTTTCAGTTTCACCCTAAAAGATACCAAACATGGCGGGCCACGGTGTGGCTCAAAAAAAATATTACCCTAAAAGATACCCTAAAAGATGAGGTCCTATGTACCAAGTAGGCGCGAAGGACACATGTAACCTATATATACGTATATAAGGAGAAAGAGGGCAGTTCTCGTTGAAAAGCGAAAAAAATACCTAAACGTGTTAGAATTCGCCCCAGACTTCACGTGGACAATGTTGAAGAATCCAACAACATTAAACAAGTAACTTTTACGCGGTATTTTTTACTTAACTTAGTTTTTGAACACATTTTTTGACTATGTTGTAGATCGTACAGCAAAAAACATCGACGAACCGTCACGCGCGGCCAACAGAAAAGGGATCTGGACACCGCAAAGTAAAAACACTGAACTTGGTCCACCTGCGGACAGCGCTGAACCTCTTTCGATTTGTAAATACATGATAAAATGGTTTCCAATTTAAAATTAAAATGTTTCCAAAGAAGCTATAATACAACTACTTAGCTCAGTCCATGTTTTCTCAGTCCATGTTTTCTCGGTCCATGTTTTCTCGGTCCATGTTTTCTCGGTCCATGTTTTCTCGGTCCATGTTTTCTCGGTCCATGTTTTCTCGGTCCATGTTTTCTCGGTCCATGTTTTCTCGGTCCATGTTTTCTCGGTCCGTGTTTTCTCGGTCCATGTTTTCTCAGTCCATGTTTTCTGAGTCCATGTTTTCTGAGTCCATGTTTTCTGAGTCCATGTTTTCTGAGTCCATGTTTTCTGAGTCCATGTTTTCTCAGTCCATGTTTTCTCAGTCCATGTTTTCTCAGTCCATGTTTTCTCAGTCCATGTTTTCTGAGTCCATGTTTTCTGAGTCCATGTTTTCTCAGTCCATGTTTTCTCAGTCCAAGTCAAGTCCTGTTTTACAACATGCCATGGAGTTCACGCACAGGGCCAAATACGAATTTACATATTTCGGCTCAGTTTGCTTAAAACAAGATAACATCTGTCAACAAGTTATTAGGTTTTCAGACATACTTGAACCTGCCAATTGAACCCGCGCCTGGCTCTAGAGAAAATTCTCATGAATCCTTATAGGTTTTCAGACCCTACTTGAACCCGCGTCTGGGACTTGAAAAAGTTTAGAATCCTAACCTCGGCGCCGAGGGAGTTACACCTAATTCAGAAAAAGTTGCTTTGGTCATTGGTCTTGAACGCCTTTGTTTCGTGGTCACTGGAGCAAAGAATTCCTTTGTTTCGCGCTATAATTGAAAGACCAAACACCAAAGCAACCCTTTTTTGAAATAGGTGTATACGTTACCTGCACAGACGCATCGGAAATTAATAGTATAGAAATATTAAACCCCGAATGTTCATGTTATCACTCTTTTCACTGACAACGCATTTCAACGTGCAATTCAGGTACAAAGAAGTAAGTAACTTCTATCATCTCGGGAGATTCGAAAGAGAAAAGACGGAACATCTCGCCAATGTTATCGGCATAAAGAGCACAAAGCTGGGATTGGGCAGAGCTGTGGACAAGAATGGATGCACCTACGTGGTAGGGCGCTACCAAGGACCTATCGCTGCCAGCTATCGGGCTACAGGATATCTTTCCGCAGTAGCGTCGCTCAGAGGCAACCCAAACTAATAATGCCTTTGATTATATACTTAATAATATTAGGGCTTTGTAGCATTTAACAACTATACCCCGAAGGGGAGGTGAATAGTGGTGGAAGCGTCGCGAAGCGTCGAGGTATATATCCACCACTAGGCACCGACCCTGAGGGGGATAGTTGTTTTAGTATATACCAAATCAGTAGAATAAAATACGGCTTTAAAAGATTCAAGACGCAGTATCGCGCGCGAAAAGAGCCGCCATTTTGAGAGTTTTTTCAAAACAGTGAATAGAGTTTGATGTCTACTTTTTCAGGAACCAATCAGAGCGCGCGAAAATGACTATTCACTGATTTGGTATATACTAAAATGCCGATATCTTTATATTAGGGACGTGTCATTATTTAGCGGGGGGGGGGGAGGGCTCCTTTTTTTGTGGAGTGTCCTAATTTTTTTCGCGTGTCTAAAGGGAGGTTACAAATTTTTTCACTCCTGTTTGGGGGAGGGTCATAATTTTCAACAACATTTGGACGATGAACAGAGTCAAACAGATGCCGATAGTGGTTATTTCCGCGAATTCTATATCTTTGCATTTTGACTCAATAAAAAGTTAGGCGCGCTTCGTGCTCATAAAGAATGACCTCTACTGACCTCTATTTCACCAACGAAGACACTACCCTAACGCCGTTTACAAGAACAAGTGTATGGTTGATCAGGAAAAGCAAACTTTCCCAAAAATGCCCTGCAATGATAGGCCGACGGGAAGTCATTATGTTTGAAAGAAGATCCCATATAGGTATTAGCGTGAGTTTGACGTTACAAGCATAGACATTCGTCATTTGGGCAGCGCTTCACGCATGAATAATAATCATACCTTCGTCATTTGCGGCGCGCAGTTGCGCGCATGAATAATATAACCTTGTTGGCTCAGGAACCGATCAATAGAAGCTTTCATCTAATCTATATAGTTGAGGTAGCGTTCTTTCCTGGGCTCCTGACAGGCTTTGTTTACTATACCGTAGACAAAACCTGTTCATCTACCCTTTGTGTGAGGCTATATGAAATGCGTTTATCAAAATCTCGCGTTATGCTACAAAGCCCTGTTCAGTAATATGACATAAAGCCCTTATATCATTAAGTATAGAGGCATTATTAGTTTGGGTCGCCTGAGGTGATGCTTTGGTTAGAGTAGCTTCAGACACAGAACGGTGAAGACTAAAGAAAAGCGCGCCCCAGGGTAAATACTTAGTCATTACCCGGGGGGGGGGGGGGACCCGGGGGGGGGGGGGGAAGGGGTACTCTCAAAACGTTTGTATAGGGATGCTCGGCCCAGATTCTGGAGCCCTTACCCTTCTGCAATTTTAGAGCAAAAAAGGTACCCCTTTCTTATACCAAGCCTGAAAAACCGGCTTGAAAGAAACGGTTTTGCTCCCGCGTTGCGGTTGACAAACCGGATGAAATACAGACCCTTTTTTATACCAAAATTGCAGTTTTCCCTTCTCTTCTTTATGCCCAGTTCAGCCTGAAAACCTGTAGAAGCCCTAAATGTAATAACTGGCCCTTAGTGTAATAAAGGCCCCAAGTGTAATACGAAATGGCCTTAAGTGTAATAAAGGCCCCAAATGTAATAAAAATTGGCCCTAAGTGTAATATAGGCCCCAAACGTAATAAAAAGTGGCCCTAAAAGTGTAATAATGGCAATGATCATACAAACTGGCAGGGTAGCGACTTTTGTAAGTAGAACAGGGATACAGAATAGAAGCTTCTCAAAGAGTAGCAGCACACCTAGTTTCGTGTTCCATGAGTACCCCGAAGCCGACTTAATATTACAAAGCCCGCGGTGTTTGCTTCATATTAGACCCCGTTTACATGCGGTAGAAATACCCGTCCTAGTTGGAGTGACAAATACGGTATTTTGGGACTAAAAAAGTGGCTGTTCAATAGACGATGGCCGCCTAATTGAGGTATCATTGTAATTCTAGTGATTTAACAACGCTGACTTATTCAAACAAGGACGTTGTATGGTCATTGCTATTTATTACATTCAGGGCCACTTTTTATTACAGTTAGCTAAGGCCTTTATTACAGTTAGGGCCTTTATTACACTTAGGGCCAATTTTTATTACACTTTGGGCCTTTATTACACTTAGGGCCAGTTATTACATTAAGGGCTTCTACAAACCCTACCCCTTTCTTATACCCAGCCTGAAACCCTACACCCCATTCGGGCCGAGCATCCCCGTATAGTGCAATAAAGGGAGTACCCCCCCCCCCCCCCCCCAGGTAATGATCCCCATTGAGAGTAGGTAGTTTGTTGACTAATACTAAACCTTCCTTTTGTTGGCCTATTGTCTTACAAGTTCATTTATAGAGGTCGGACAGTTTCTTATATAGTTATAGTAAAGCTTCAGTTCAAACAAAATAAACAAAATGCACATTAATAAAACCAACTTGTTGTGTTCTAATAGTTCTTGCTGCGCACTATGAAGCTTTATTCGATCCTGTATTGCTTTAATTTGTTCCCTGCTATCCTTCAGTTCAACTCTGTACAGCATTAATTCGATTTCAGTTGACGTTTTTTATCGTCAACTTACAATTCAGGCTTCCGCGCGCTGCAGTTTGCAAAACCGCACGAGTGCAAAACTGGCTTCTTTAACTGGGTTGCCAAACAAGTACCCCAATTTCCTGATTTACATATAAGTAAACTACTGTTCAGTCTTTGCATTTTGTTTCTTTTCCTATATTAGCGGAGCTCCTGCGCGGGCCGAAGGCCCACGCAAGCGGATCACCATACCTAAGGGAAAAACGTATAGTATACTATCGTATACTATCGAGTTGATTTTTGGACGTCACGGGCATTATGGATCATTTTGATGACGTCATTGATGACGTAAGGGCACGTGAGTTTGGTGTAGAGTTCCTCTTATGGTCTTTGAAATTTTGTCCAAGTTTGGCTTCTATAGAAGCTACCCTTCGGGAGATATGATTTTTCTTTATTTTTCTGGTATTAAACCTATAGCGTACGCCGTCCGTCCGTCCGTCCGTCCGTCCGTCCGTCCGTCCGTCCGTCCGTGTACACATGGGAACCCTGTTGTATGCAAAGAAAAAATTATATCTCCTCAAGGGAACATGCTAAGACAACCATACTTGGGATAATTTGTCTATGCCACAAGGGGGGTGTTGTAACACGGACACGTGATGTGACATCATCGATGACGTCATCTATGCTTGAAAAATCAATATCTCGTGAAGGGAAGACTCTAAAACAACCAAACTTGGGTAGTGTAGTCTAGGCCCTTGAAAAATCAATATCTCGTGAAGGGAAGACTCTAAGACAACAAAACTTGGGTAGTGTAGTCTAGGCCACCAGATGAGCGAAACGAGGTGGCACAGGTGTTATGGAATTTTTAATGAGGAAATTAAGTTGGTGCATGCGCAGATACAACCTTTGAAGAACAAAGAACTAATTACGTATGCAGGGATCACAGCAGAGATGGACCAGACGCAAATTGGAAGCTCATGACGGTCTGATTTTAGCCGTATTTTTCCTCATCTAGTGGGAAGTTCAGCTTCATATCCCAAAACCATGAAAGTCCAGTATTCAACTTCACTGTGCGAAAGTAATTACAGCGATCAGCATTGTTTTTGCTCCAGTATTTATCGCATCGCGTTCGAATACCTGTTCTGACGAGGTTTGCAGAATTGCGAAATTATTCGTCATACTTTTAGATATAATTGACCATATCTTTGTTCTCGACATTTTCCCGAAATGTGATTGTCCGCTGCAGTTAGTACATGCCTTTAGCGGCTTAAAAATCAGGTGAGTGTCATTGGCCGCTAGCTAGATCGCGAGAGTTACGTGCTTTCAGTTGAACGTTGTTTCGAAAATCGAATGCAATTTTCACATAAATCTGTACGTGACAAGTATGAAATGATTTAGAAAATTAATTCGAGGACGCAGGTTTTGCTTACAATGTCTAGAAAACTGGCAATGAAATACTGAAACCTTACTTT
Source organism: Scolanthus callimorphus (assembly GCA_033964015.1). Lineage (NCBI taxonomy): Eukaryota > Metazoa > Cnidaria > Anthozoa > Actiniaria > Edwardsiidae > Scolanthus > Scolanthus callimorphus. The sequence continues at coordinate 817,638 of JAWWUD010000058.1, forward strand.
TTGCCAGCATTGGGAGGTAATGATAATCGGATTTTGTGGGAACAGTTTAAAAACTGGAAAAATATTGGGGTTGAAAGAAGCATAAAGTTGACTTTATTTTATTTGGTTATGAATGTGAGCTGCTGCAGCAGGGCATCTGTAACCTTGAGCTATCCCTTGATTATGCTGTTCTAGTGTACAGCTGTTTTGACATTGGTTTTCATGGTTTCTGATCTATCTGCAGTGCAACCAAAATCAGTGGCGGATCCAGGGGCGGATTTAGACTATTGCAACCGTAGCAAATGCTACAATCAGATTTCAGGGAGATCTTATGTTTGTTTTATCAGTTATTGTCATAAATCACTACTGCACTCAGGGGCGTAGCCAAGGGGGGTCCAGGGGGGGGCCTTTCTCGGACATTTTCCCATACATTTACTGTATTTGCTGGAGAAAATTTGAGCATTTTCGTCCCATGTTTTCACTACCCACCAGTGTAAAACATTATGGAGCCAGTTGGCATTGGGGGAACGTAGATAGCAAAATGGTACCAAATTGAACCACGTTTTGGAAAAGAAAAACAAGCCATAGCTTTAACCAAATATTTGAACATCATTAGCATTTGGTGCATGAAAATTCAGAGCCTTGGAGAATTACACTACTGAGAGAGTGTATGTGGCAGCCAGCAGGCTGGAAAAGATTATTATTTGAAACAAAGCACTGGACAATTCCAGTAAGCATATGTACCCTGGGGCGACGGATAGCATTTGGAAATTCTGAATGGGAGGGGTTGGGAGGGGTGTTTTTCAAGCTCGGAATTCTGCCTACATGGGATGGGGGGGAGGGGTTAAACTGGAAGCGTCAATGGCTGTCTCCAGAGCCTCGCTTGCGAGGTGACAATCTGGGGAGCTCTGGGTGAGAGAATGATGTATTATAAATAATAAAATCCATATTAGCTAATATTTAACTTTTCACAGTAGTAATTTCAACAAAGTTGGTTTCCAAGTTGACCTTACCCAATGCTTTACATGATAACACTGTTTGAGATTAGTAAGATTTTGGTTAGCTAGAGGAAACCGAAGACTTTAAGCATTTCTAGTTATTAGCTACATCACAGAGAAGTCCTCCTTGCTGCTATTACCAAAGACTTTTATGACATGGCCAGGAAATTAAATGATCTCTTCAGTTTCTCCAGAACTGTCACATTATCAGACAATCTAGGCATGTAGTATTGGCCACTGTATTCATCTTGTTCACACAAATTAGCAATTCAGTCCAACTAAAAGGTGTGACTGTACAGGGGCCGATCCAGGATTTTTTCTGATGGAGGGTTCCAGCACCAAGTTGGACTAGTTATATGGACTGCATGGTTATAATCCGTACTGAGTTCAAAGTCTTTTAATAACCAGAGTTCATCGAATCTATAACTCTCAAAGGGGGGGTTCATTTTTGCTGATGAAGTGCAACGTATGAGGAAACATTCTATAATAACACTCCTTCTCTGTTGTCCGTGGCCCTCTCACGAGGCGAAATTGTGGTTGCTAATCATGAATTTAATATAGACAATATACTGGGTCACATAAAAGAAAAGAACCACTCTTGAAATGAAAGATCTTTAGCAAACCGATCCCCAAAAAATCGGTTCGTTGGGAGAGTGGGAGCTCATTTGCACCCGATGAACCCCCCTGGATCCGCGCCTGGCCCCCATGGATGGCAAATTGCCTTGCGAAGGCCTCCCATGAATGTTTCACCTTGTTTGCTGCAGCAGGATTACAGGAACAAATGAAGTCCTGTTCCTCAGAAGATACACAATAAGTTTGGAGTTCTGTGGTGAACAGATCAGTACTAGCCCAACTCATATGCATGTAAGCTCCATGAGAAAATAAGGTAAAAAGCAAGCAAAACAGAAGCCGAGAGATGCCATGAGAAAAGAAATACAAGCTTTTTAGACATTGAGAACAAGGTGATCAAAAATAATGACAGGCACCTTATTGAGGTAATAGCGGAGCTCCAGTGCGGGCCGAAGGCCCGCGCTAGCGGAGCACCATACCTAAGAGAAAAACGTATAGTATACTATCGAGAATATTTTTGAACGTCACGTCACATTGTGGATCTTTTTGATGACGTCATTGATGACGTAAGGGCACGTGACTTTGGTATAGAGTTCCTCTTATGGTCTTTGAAAGTTTGTCCAAGTTTGGCTTCTATAGAAGCTACCCTTCGGGAGATATGATTTTTTCTTTATTTTTCTGGTATTAAACCTATAGCGTACGCCGTCCGTCCGTCCGTCCGTCCGTCCGTGTACACATGGGAACCCTGTGGTATGCAAAGAAAAAATTATATCTCCTCAATAGTCCAGGCATTCTACGACAAAAATGGGCCTGACCTGGAACTAATTCCCACAAAAGAAATTTCAACTGTTTTTGGTTCTTTGATCACCTCTTAATAACATATGAAAAGTCCCAGAAAATCCCACCACGGCAACATTCCGAAAAACAGGATTTATTTGAGGCAGTCATGAAAGCGATTTGTAGCCGCATGGAAACGAGGCTGGTATAATAAATCAACATCGCGGCTCGAAAAGACGATAGTAAAATGCACAAAACTACTTATCGACATTGAAAATATTTTAATTATTTTTCAGTGCAAAAATCCCACATAACAGAGAAGAAAAAAACTGTTTGTTTTTTTCGAAAAAAGCAAATCGCGGTTCTAATATGCAAAGATTTCATAAAGAAACAAGCAGAAAACTGAAAAATTTAAGAAATAGAAATTGCTCGTTGTTTGGACTACTTAAACTAGAACCAACGGGAAAATATAAATGTTTTACTTGTTAATGTTTAATTGTAAGAAAGAAAATTGCCGAATTTGTTTGTTTACTCTAAAACTAGTGCCTCCTGAAAGCCGTCGGAAATGATGTTTCTAGCGCGCGGTCATCGTATAATTACTTAGTTATCATAACTTAGTCAAGCGCTCGGAGTATTTCATCTGTTGCAGAAGGAAGAAAGCAATACTGTAAAGATGTAAACAATTCTGCATTTATTATTGTATAAATGTAAGTAAAATGTCTTGCTCCATGTCTTGATCGATTTCTTGAATAAGGTATTTTAGCAATGGGCAATTGAATTGTCTATTTGCACTAGAAAATTGATTCAGGCCGTCGCAACATTGCTTGGAATAAAATTATTCTTTCACGGTGCACGATAAATCTGCAACAGTTTTGCTATTAGAGACGTTTTGGATACATATTCAAGACCTTATTGGATTTTGATTCATCACGCGCATTTCCAAGCCATCTAGTTTTAATTGAATAATTCATTAGCGCTGCGCACAGATTCTAAGATTCAGACAAACAATCCATCTGAAATCATCCCATTCAAAAGGACCGCGCTTGAATACGAGCCAGGGTAGGAGTGCATACAAGCTCTCTGCTATAACGAGTGCAACTACCAGTTTACCAATTCATTTTGTATCGTTCTTTTGAGAGAAAACTGAGAAAATGGGAGATGTGTATTTGTTTGTCTGAGATGTTAATTAGTGTGACGTCATCTGTGTGCAGCGCTATTGACCGTTGAGAACAACACCCCTGAGCCGTCCCGACGCGTTCTGGCGAAGACGGCTTTCATTATTTAAAACAGACAAGCAGTGTTCTCATCTCTTTGATGTTGCGTGCGGAGCATCGTGATTGCTGTCAAATGGAAATGGACAGCGTAAATGTCGATGTGGATCCCCCCACATTTCCACACTGGGGGTACTGGTTCTTTAACGTCCCCCTTAAACTGGTTACAGCTTATAGTAAAGGCGAGACGGAAACCCGGTTGATTGTTTAATCCGAAAGACGAATGGTAAAGATGAATGGTAGCGAGTAAATGATTATCGCAGTTAAGAAGCAATCTAAAGGCCCGTTCACACGGCGCGATCTTAGCTGTGATTTTTCCATCTAGATTTGGCTTTGCGATATTTGTCCGTTTGTTGGTGATTTGAAGAAATCGCACCCGCATCGCAGTGGAATTTGAACGTTCAAATCTTCTGCGACGTCGCGGCGACATCGCAAGTGAAATCGCCATAAGATCGCCGGCCGTTCACACCGCGCGATATGAGATCGCCGTGGAGTCGCCACAGAAATCACAACTAATATCGCGCCGTGGGTGAATGAGCCATAAGCGATCGCTATATATAGCGATAACTGATAGGAAAGAAGTCCGTCATGAAAACATTTTTACCTTCCATCGCGCGGTCAGATTTTCCCTTTAAAACGCCATTATTAGGCGGGAAAATTGGCGAGCTTATTGGGCACATGGTTCCGAACGGTTAACCGACGGAGAGTCTCACTAGCATACGCAGAACACTCAAGGAAGTACGGATGGCACATGAAAAAATAGTAAATCGTCAAGTCACCGGTTCACGCACATCCGCATCCCACACGTGTCCATTGAGACGAAATGGCTGAATGCGATTTTCAACGGGCGTGGGGGGAGAGATGTGAATTTTTTGTACCTGCCATGGCCAATTGAAGTACGTTGTTGATGGTAAACACGCCGAGCTACCGATGACCCACTACGGACGATCAGCGCGGGCAAAGGTGCAACATTTTCCTTTGTGGACGGGATGAAGAGATGTTTTCCTTGCGAACTCACAGAATAAATAACGGCTAATAACAGCACAACGGCGTTATTATGAACTGATTCCGCACTCTTTAAGTTATTCCCCTGTTTTGCACGGCGCACGCTGTTCTGCGCATGGACGCGCGATCAATTCGTTCGAAAATGACGCAATCGAGCGTGCGCGCGCAAGCTAAATATCCCCATTTGAGCGAGAAACGCCAAGAAAAAGTCACTTTTTGGGATATTGCGCGAAAACAAGATTGGGCACCCCCATTTTTTATTTTACCATTTTGATAAGACTATCATTCCCCTGTTATAAAAAAACGTTTAAAGAAATTTCCACGACAAGTTTTTGAGCTATCGTCATAAAAAGCCCCAAAATGAGACACCAAAGACTCTCAAATTATCACGAGCGTGCGCACATTTTGCACATTTTCAAGAGTAGCGTCAACACACATAGAAAATTAAACATTCCACTGTTCGTCCTAGGTAGTGAAGCATCCAATAGTTCTGTTTAAACTTGCAAGCGAACTGGATTGCTTCATTAGTGAGCGTTTTATCACAATTTTCTTATTTCACGAATTCCTTCACAAAATAGCCCTCAGCCACTAAAAATGGGGTATGTTTGCGCCATCACAGTTTCTAAACGAGCATGGGCACCCCCTCTTTTTATTTCATATTTTCATTCCTTATATCCTAAATAGTAAATAGACAATTAAGAAAAAAATTCTACGACAAGTTTTATTTCAGGGGAATTACCTTAAGCCGATGGCGACGCATGATGTTCTTATCGTGAAGACATCCATTCTCCACCGCCGCCGAAAGCCCAGTACGTAGTGGAACTGTTTTTTATTTGCCCAGAGCCCAAGTCCACCTCGACACAAATCAAAGTATGGAACATGCGAAGAGTCCAAGCAGAGCTACGTGACGCCCCCATACATCGAAATATGTTAAATATTGCTAAATGACCACCTCCTACTGTCCTACAAGTTTGATATCCGCCATCACACGATTATAGAAGTTGATCGAATTTATATTTATAGAAAATGCGCTTTGACTTTTCGTGACATTTACACAATTACGAGCTAGGGTCACAATGCCGTGGACTGTATATCACACAAGGAAAATTTTGACTGTCGATTACGGCGATGATGCTATTTACGAAAATTCACATTCCGCCGCTTTACTGGCGACAGTTGAGCAAGTTACAAATAAAGAATATTCGCCAGTGTGCGTTTTATCGATATTAAACGTTTTTATGCGAAACTGTCGAAGTTTTGATAAACTTTAAGCAAATTAAAGGGCACTTCCGGTTTCAGCTCGTTTTCATGTAGCACGCAGAGAGCCTCTTCATCATCATCATCATCATCAGGTCGAGTCTCCTCGGGGACAGATGGTGGCTTGCCACAACGGCCTATCCAACATTAGCGTCCGTAGCTCGCCAGCAGACTGCAGGCCAGTGTCACGCTTTAGGCTGTCTATGTAGGTCGACCGTTGACCACCCCGAGAAGCTCTACCCTGTGTGGGTTCCCAAAGAACCAAACCATGCGCTGCAACATCCTTGTGGCGCACGCAGTGACCCGCTAGGCGCAGTCTCCTCGACCGAATCTTTGTCTAGAGCAGTGGTAGACCACCGTAAAGCACCTCATTGGTGATCATGTCCCGCCAGGTGACATTTAGAATTTTTCGCAGCATGCGAGTGTAGCAGCCGTCAAGCCTTGACTCGTCCCGAACTGTCAATGTCCAGGCCTCGCACCCGTAAGTGAGAATTGACTCGACTGAGGCCACGAATATCCGCCGTTTTAGCGCGTCCGTCATATTTGAGTGCCAGATGTTATTCAGCTTATGCAGGGCGTGCCAGGCCTGAAAGCTGCAAAACGGAGTGCAAAACGGAGTGTTGCCGTGCTGGGATTTTTTGGGACTTTTAGTATGTTCTTTTAGGCGTTAATTCTAGCAGGTTTCTGAAGAGAAAGCTTTTGTGGGAATTAGTTCCAGGTCCAACCATAAAATGCCTGGACTACAAGGGAACACGCTAAGACAACCATACTTGGGATATTTTGTCTATGCCACAAGGGGGGTGCTGTAACCCGGACACGTGATGTGACGTCATCGATGACGTCATCAGTGATTGAAAAATGAATATCTCGTGAAGGGAAGACTCTAAGACAACCAAACTTTGGTAGTGTAGTCTAGGTGACCAGGTGAGCGAAATTAAGTGGTCACGTGATATGACGTCATCGATGACGTCATCTATGCTTAAAAAATTAATATGTCGTGAAGGGAAGACTCTAAAACAACCAAACTTGGGTTGTGTAGTCTAGACCACCAGATCAGCGAAATGAAGTGGTCACGTGATATGACGTCATCGATGACGTCATCTATGCTTTAAAAATGAATATCACGTGAAGGGAAGACTCTAAAACAACCAAACTTGGGTAGTGTAGTCTAGGCCACCAGGTGAGCGAAATGAAGTGGTCACGTGATATGACGTTATCGATGACGTCATCTATGCTTAAAAAGTGAATATCACTTGAAGGGAAGACTCTAAAACAACCAAACTTGGGTAGTGTAGTCTAGGCCACCAGATGAGCGAAATGAAGTGGTCACGTGACATAACGTCATCGATGACGTCATCTATGCTTGAAAAATTAATATCTCGTGAAGGGAAGACTCTAAAGCAACCATATAAAGAATCCCTTTCATTCACATAGAAAATTTTATAACCAGGAGCTCCGCTTTTAGCCAGTGGCTAAATCTATATTAACTTAGTAATAAGTTGAACACCTAATAACAAACGCCATAGTATAAAAAATGCACGCATTGCGAAACAAACGAATTCCTGCTTCATGTAAGGGAAAGCTACACGATTATAAACTGAACTAAACATTTGTTCAGTGGCGGGGTTTCGCTGTCCGCAACAGCAGATGCGATGACTATGGGGTTTCCCTTGACTGTAAAGTAAGTTTATTGGCAGCTACCACCGCTACCTGAAGGCGTAGAGAACCAATCACAGGCGCTCTTCTTAACGCTGCGACCCTACCGTTGAATTGGCACATTAAACTTAAGTTAATTTACTAGAGTAAATACATAAAACCTTTTGATATGCTAGTAACCTTTAGTAAAAAGGTACCAGTAAGAACAATTGGAAAAAAACAACGAATACAATGTGTTAGTCTCACACTTTTTCTTGGTGATAACCCATGTGTTTATGTTTGCATTTCCATACCTGCCAACCCTGAAAACTCCAAAACCAAAATTTTGTCTCAAATACAACAACTGTATGAGAAAAGCGCAAGAAATTTACCTGGGAGATATTCCAGTAAATATTTGGAAAGTTTTCATTTTTTTTTTCCTTGGAGACTGAGGGTGAAAACTGGGAGTCTCCTTGGTAAAATGGGAGAGTTGGCAAGATATGCATTCCACTGTTCAAAACATTTGTAATTGCACTGTGTAATTACAACTGTTTGGTTTAGACTGTTTGGTTTAGACAAAGCTTTTCATGACTATTTATGTAAATTGGAAATGCTAAATGGTATAATTTTCATTGAGACAATGCAACACCAAATTATGTAGCACCCATTAGTGATACCCATGGGAATTGAATTTTTTTTCCTCTCAAGAAAAACAAAAGCAACATTGGTTTATATTTGTCTTTGACATAATCTTCAATGCTTTGGATAAAAATGTAACCAGCTAATTGCTTGGATTAAATGCTGTATAGACTAGTATGATAGACCTCTTTTGCTTGGACGCACTAGTCAGTGGAAAGCTCTGCACCCCCCTACCCGGAGAATAGCGAGGGTTTAATTTGGTTTTAGATTGCTTAAGAAGTCACGGTATGTGGGAGATAAGTGGTTTTTAGATTGTGGTTGCTGCTATGGCTGGGACTGTAGGCAGGGTTTGGGCTGGGATTCGCCAACTTTCCTATTGATATTGTGGCACTTGGCTAAAGCGGCAGGAGTTTTTCCCTCGAATGACAACTTGTTCCACACAGTGTATTATTATGCAAAGAAATTCGCGTAATAATTCATTTGAATAATGTTTTTTTTTGTTTGGGTTTCAAGGATACTTGAGGAATGTCACATGATCTGAAATGGTACGACATTATGTGAGTGATAGACCTTTGTTTATCATGATTAAATATCAAGCAGGGAGTAACTGATTAGTAACCAATTATATCTAGGGTAGAAAGGTCATTGCACAGTCTTACCGGCCAGCGTGTAGTCAGTGCTCTTAGCCGTGAGAGTTGTTGAATTATTATTAATTTTTTTTTTCTTTTACCCCTTAGGGGGTAATCGCGTCGGTCTTACAGGAATAAAGACCCATTTACCCCCATCGAGTCGTTGTGTATTTAGTCCAAGTGAATGAGGTCCATCACATAATTCCTACTTAGAAGGAATACGACAACTCTAATAATGCAGCCACAGGCATGGAAAGAAGGTTTTAATTTGCATTTGATATAGTTTCACTGTCTGTGACATAGTTTCACAGAATAAAAAAAACAGGCTTGATTATTTTTGGAAATCTTTACGGTGTGTACGTTATTCAAATCGTTGAACTAAATTCAGTTTTCATAGTGTCCAGGAAATCTTGGAATGTGTGGTTCCAGAAATATCCATACCTCACACCGCATTGGAGGCGTGGGGCCGGCCAATCAATTTACCTGAACTTCTCCATACAAATACTGTATTTTTCTTTTGAAATTCCAAGGGTTGGGAGGGGGGGGGGGGGGGGGTCACTTTCAACACCCTTCACTGGGGGGTATTAATATTTTCTGGAACCCTACAATATTATTATAAAATAGCTAAGGTAGTATGCACACTACTAATTGGTTGAAAACTGTGCATTCTCTATAAACACACAGCAAATGCAATACTATTTTATAAAAGCAATAAAACTTGGATTCTTAGTTTAAAATAAACTAAAAGAAAAATGGGCTGGCCTTGAAACTTTTATTTTATTGAATGTAAAACATTTTTGGGGGGCTCATAAGATACTATGTATGATTACTAAATACTTTTCAAGACAGAATTAGTTTAATGCATTTACAACTTCCCGTACGAAAGTTTTGACCCAGACATAGCCAGAATCCCGCTTGACTCCGGCCAAAATCCCGCTGTAAGGACCTGACTACGAAAGGACACGAGCCTGACATAAAATCTGTCCTGCTCGTGAGTGCTTAGCAAGACAGTGTCAGGTTCATGCCCTAGTACTGCCCTGCCTGACAAGAGCGTGACACGAGCATCGCAAGAGCCTTATTTTCGTTGTCATTGCACATCGTTATTGATAAGCCTGACACGACACAGAAAACGAGCAGGACCGCACACTGACAAAACGTTTGCTGTGTGTTGCGTGTGCACACTTGACATTCTGAGATAACCTTTGTTTTTTATTAAACATAACATGGTATGCTATATAATTACAGTGCCATTTTGGCGGACTGATAACGATTTTCAGTTACGGTTGTATTTCGTGAAAAACGAAGCGCGATGCAATGGGGGAGATTTTACTAAAAGGTTTTGCTAGCTAAAGGCGGAAAAGCAACAAATAACCAAATGGATTTCGCTTGTGTGTACTGAGCTCAACAAAACGAGTTGACATATGGTCCTTCTCAAAAACAAGTTTAAATTTCGAGGCCCTTCGAACCACCTAAAGCAGTCAAAGCAGTCGAGTCTGATTGAAGAGGATGGTATAAAGAGTGTCGAGAAGAAAGGTAAGTGCACTTGACTTGTACTAGCAATGTCTAACATTTGTATCACAAATATAAGTGGATACGGCAGGCAAATACTGAAGATTTTGTGATTGCCTAAGCGGCTTTTTGACAGTTTGAAAAAGGGCAAATTCGACTCAAACAACTCTAAAATCACGCCATTTTAAATAGTTGTGTATAACGGACCTACAGTTTTCGGCCATAGATCAGAAGAAACGCGTTACTTCATAAGGAAATGACACTGTAATTGTAAAGAAACAAACGCATGAGATGCGCGTCTTAGTTATTTTCTCGTTTCCCAACTGTGAAGTAACATAATTCAAAATAATATCATGAGCTATCAGCTTGCTCTGACAACACTACACACGCAAACAACCTCAATCCGCTGAGTATCGCTGTTATTGTAAAGAAACAACCACATGAGATACGTGCATAAGCTAGCTCCGCTGAGTAAAGCGCTGTAATTAAAAAAAACACATTAGAAACGCACATTTTTGGCTATTTTTAGTTATTATTTTTCTTGAATCTCGAAAGTGAAGTTAACAGGTAATTAAATAGCATACTGTTCGACGACTCAGCGAACAACAACTGATAAAATATACATGCGAAAAAAATGCGAAACGGCAAAAGGGGATCGGCTACGTTAAATATAAATAATTTCATTTCTAGTCTCGTGCAATACCAGTTCGTGTAAAATAAACTCTGTGTTGCGTTCTTTTAGTAACAGGAGAAAACCTAACATATTATCTCTACGGTGCAAAGGGTCTGTGTCAGATATTCATAAATTGGAGAGAGATAATTTACCTTTGCATCAGCTGATAACGCTTTTTGCGTGAGTTTCGGCCAAGTATTATTAGATAACATGTTCGGTTTTCTCCTGTTAGTAAAATATTTCCTGATTTGCGACTCTGTCAAAAGTGAATCAAAAGTAGTAGTTTTCCGGCAGTAAACAGGTCTGACAGCACCAAGGTGATGATGGACTTGCACCAATAATATCGTTGCTTTATTCTGAGGCGATGATGGATCCGTACCGCTGTGTCAGGCGCTATTCACGGTCGATGAAGGCAGGCTCTTGCAACGCTAGTTCACGCTCTTTTTCCTGCTCTCTGTCACGCTCGTGTCATTCTAGTTCCCGCTAGTGTCCGTCAGGCTCATATCATGCTTCTGTCCGGCTAATGTCCTGCTTATTTGTCAGCCCGAATTCAGGCTCTTGTCAGCCCAGACATTTTCGTGCGGGTTGCTTATTTCTAAGGATGTAAATGCAGCAAATAATTTACCACAATCTAAACCAACTACATTGGTATACAGTACTTAAGTGACAATTCGTTTGGGACTAAGATGATTACATAGCAGTTAGCAAAGGGTGCTAGTACGACTGTCTTGTGTTTTGGGGAAAACAAATGTATCCACTAGTTTTTGATAATCTGGTTAGTGAATACTAAAGCAATAGATAGATGGCTTTAGATTTCCATGAGCATATTTAACATTACTCATATGAATCTCCAGCTTTAAAATGTTATGTGTAATGCTTGGTTCCAGAACCCCCCCCCCCCCCCCCCCCCACCACCACCACCACCACCACCCTGGGATATGTGGGGCTTTGGTGGGGATTTAGAACCTTTTTAGTGGCTATCTTTGTCCCTGTGTAGGTGGGGCATTAGCTCATTTTGCCATCCTTCACCAAGGGATGTGGGGGTTAGATCAGAAAAACAAAATGGTGGCCAGTTTTCTTACCGGCAAGTCTAAAATGCAGAGACTGAAAAATACATACGGAAAATGCATAACTGGGTCTCATCTCTCTGAAAACTTGAAAGAACAGTTCATACATAATAACAACATTGACAAACTATGTAGGTGGTTGTTTTATCTGTTACATCTCAAGGGGGTTATTACTTTTCTCAGATCTTAAAACACAATTTTCAGGAATTTCCAAAGAAAAGTTTGATTTGTTTTACACCATTTTAGCTTAGATTTGCCCTTTACATTAACAGAAGAAAGCTACAACTACAATCAATATGTGCTTTTCATACCTAATGCCATCCGCCTCGACTAGTTTTTTTTCTATTTGCGGAAGGCATTACCTTATTCCCTACTTTATTTATTTACAAAAAAAACTTCTTGTCTTGATACAAAATATCAATATCTATTGGGAATACAGCAGAGCTGTCAAAACAAGCCGGCGGACCACCGGAGCTCTGGTGGCTACTTCTCTTACGGACCGCCGGAGCTCTGGTGGCTACTTCTCTTTACATAATTGGCGACTACATTTTGCCGAATGCGAGAGTTTTTGATCGATATTTTTGGCAAGCTTTTTGATTGTGTGTTATTTCCTTCTTCCATGTCGCACCGACATCAACATTCTGGGATTTTTTCATATTGTATTTTTCTGCCACGTGAGGGAGAATCTCAAGATTTTCGATGAAGTTGGGTTGACATGTTCTTGGGCTGCTCCCGGGGGTGGGGGATTTCCTGCTATTTAGCCCATAAAACCTGTCCCCACAGGGTGGGGAATTGGGAAGTTTTAGTACCAATTTCATTCAAATGCCCCCACATATCCCAGGGTGTGGGGTCTCGGGGTTTACTTTGACTGGTGCATTAATCCATTGTGAGGGGTTAGCACCTTAGTTTTTTTACCTCACTTTATCAGGTCGTGCTTATTTTCATCTGTATACTGTACATATTTTAGAGGCATTTTTTTCTTGAAAAGCCTATTATAGTGATATACACCATGTACACAACCGGGAGCTCCGCTTTTAGCCAGTGGCTAAATATATATATATTAATAATCACCGTGGGCTGGGGAACCATTGAAATCACCGGTAAGCCAAATCAGGGTTTAAGAAAAACCGCGAGAGTCCTGGGTCGAGGGGAAAAAACTTCACCGGAAGTAATTTTCTTCCATATGTTTTACTGTAAAAAAACTCGATTTTGAGCTCGATTAGTTGTGCTCTGGCGTTGTAATTCGCAGCTTTATAAGAAAATATCGAGCACAGGATATTAGTTTAATCCTTTATTCGCTAGAATCAAGGCAGTTTTGATCCTGAAATTATTTTCAGTTCAAGAAAACGGAGAAACGAAACTCGAAGTAAGTCGCTTCTCCGTCGGTCGGTTCTCTGCGGAATTGACAACATCAGTTGATATGTTCTTGTTTCCTTCAAAAGGACTATTAAAAGTCTTTTTATTTTTATAGATAAATCCGTTCTTTTCAAGCAATTTCTTCTCTATGCAGCTGTAAATGGCTTTTTCATGAAATACTATTGACTTGAAACTCAAGGACGGCCAAGTAAAAACTCCGCGCACGTGAAAAGCATAAACAAATCGAATCTTTCGGAGTTTCGCCATAAGTTTCGGCGGAGGGGAAGGGGAAAAGCTCAAATGGCAGATCACAGCCACACAGCTGATGAAGAACTGACTGGTGAACATCGCACGGAAGTTCTTTCAGCTTCTTTCCACCCAACGAGGGAATTCTGTCACAACTCCCGCGCCGTGAATTATTGAGGTGATAGGTGGAATTGCTGTCAATGCGTAAAAGCATAAATCCTTGTCTGATGGAATAATAATAAATATATTTACGTATTTGAATATGAATAAATATCAAGAACATGTCACAAGAGTGCTTCTTTTTCAAGTTATATATTATGTCACTTGATAGAGAAACGAATGGGAAGCGACTTACTTCGAGTTCGTTTCCTTGAGAAGAAAACTAATTTCACGATCAAAACCGCCTTGATTCTAGCGAAGAAAGGATCAATTTAATATCCTGTGCTCGATATTTCAGTCTGTACAAACTGCGAATTTTACAACGCGAGAAAGATTCTCGATTTGTTTATGTTTTTCATGTGCGCGGGTATTTTTACTTGGCCGTCAAGAATCAAAAGGTCAATAGGATTTCATGAATAAGCCATTTACAGCTGCCTAGCGAAATAATTGCTGAAAAGAATGGATTTATTTGTAAAATTAAAAGAGTATTAATAGTCCTTTGAAGGAAACAAGAGAGCATACCAACTCGTGTTTGTCATTCGGTAGAGAACACCGACGGAGAAGTGACTTACCTCGAGTTTCGTTTCTCCGTTTTCTTGAACAGAAAATAATTTCAGGATCAAAACTGCCTTGATTCTAGCGAAGAAAGGATTAAACTAATATCCTGTGCTCGATATTTTCGTATAAAGCTGCAAATCACAACGCCAGAGCACAACTAATCGAGCCTAAAACCGAGCTATTTTACAGTAAAACATATGGAAGAAAATTACTTCCGGTGAGGTTTTTTCCCCCTCGACCCAGGACTCTCGCGGTTTTTCTTAAACCCTGATTGGCTTATTTATTCAAAGTTTCCGTGCGCCCGCGTAAGGTCCGCGGTTAATCGCAACAACTACACGAATTCCAATATGGCGGCTGGCGCAGCTTACGGGAAAGTGTTCTCTGCATTGGAGGATTTTGAGAGAGAATCCAACTATGCAGAGAGAAAGAGAGCGGCTGAGATAAAGGGTGAGCTTCTGCAACTAACCAGAGCCGCTCTGAAGAAATATACCTTGAGGGATGAGGAAAAAACGAAATACTTTCTCGCTCAGCCATCCCGAATGCTCGAGCGAGAGATAAGGCATTGGAACTGTGTTGCTTTGAGGAGGATGAGGCCGACCCCGAACGGAAGGAACCCCTGGAGGATTTCTTTCGCAAGAAACATGCCCTTCGAAGTGTTTGATGTTCTGAAAGTGAAGTGCAGGCTTTCAAATGCTACGGTTACTGGGACAAACAGACGATGTAAAATCACGTTCATCAGTGTAGAACAAGTGGAGTCTCTCTTGGAGCACGGCAAGATCAAGCCTAAGGCAGATTCACCACATCCTATGCACAAGATCTTCAAGAACAAGGACTATGGCGCCCTCAACTGCAGGCAAGACCGACCTTTCTGCATCACCTACTCCTTTTCTCGTGAACTCATTTCCGTTTCATTTTTTTATGGTGTGTTTAATGAATTTGGAATCCCCAAGCACATTTAATAAATTTGGCTAGATGCACACATATATTTTAGAAGAAGAAAATACTGTAAAAAGATTCACAAAGTAGATTGTATTTAATTTTGTTTATATTAGATTTCATGTATACATTGCTTGTGGATTCCAAATTTATCATTATTTTTCTTAAAAGGAGTAGGTCCATAGTTCTTGTTATTGAATATCTTGTGTAATGACTCTGCCTTAGGCAGTCTCCAGGGAGACTCCAAATTTCCTGCACTGATAGAACGATTTTTTAATGTTGTCGCAGTAACTGTAGCATACATTTTTGTGCTTCACTTTCAAAACATCAACCATTTGCAAAATTCTTGTGAAAGAAATCAACATAGCCTCACTCTCCTCAGAGCAACGCATTCTAAATGCCATATTCTTCCTGCATTCAGGATGGTAAAATTTCTCATCCCTCAAAGTTTATTTACGAAGACCAATTTAGTTCTAGAAGCTCGCCTTTATCTCATATGGCTAAAAAAATGTTTGCTTACCTGGTTGGATACTGCCTCAGAATCCTCACCAATGCACAAAATTCACATGGTTTCCCAATAACATACAGGCTAAAAAAACTTGATGATAATATTGCCCTTGTCCATTTTATTAAAATTCCTGTGACAGAATGAATTTCATACTGTAATTTATGCCTTGCATGACAGATACTTTTTTGTCACAGAATCAAATAGTATTTTTCTGAATATAATATTAATATGTACAATGCCTAACACAGTTCTGTTGTGTGTTGGTGTTATCACCCGAAGCCCATTTACTCTTCAGTGCCCATGAGGGAGGCTCTGGCAAATGTCACGTAAAAGGCCCTAAACTGATTATTATTGGAACATGCTTAGAAACCACCTAGACAATGCAGCCCTCTGTTTTGTGTATGCTTCTGTGGCTGTAAGCAGAGACTCTTGAGAGGTCTGAAGAGTAAACAAGCACAGGGTTTACGAACATTCTCTGTACAGAATTGTATCTGTATGTCTATTTTTTTTTTCTTTGGTGCATTGTCTGGATCACTGTTTCCACACTTATAGCTACCTATTTACATTACTATTCTAACAATACCACTCCCCGGGGGTTGGTTACCCCAGCTCGTGAAGTTAAATAATAATTTACTAATCCCCAGGGATTGGTTACCCCAGCTCATAGTACTAAAGAAACTATTTACCTAGAAATTGGTATTGCAGCTGTATTAATCAAGAGAGCATCTCTGCACTATTAATGTTAAGTACTTGATCTCTATACATCCAAAGCTATTTAAATGCCCATAGGCGCCCAAGCCGCATTGCAGGCACACAAGAATAAAACGCAGTTGAAAATTCGATGCAAATTTTCAGTTTGAACTTGTGAAATACGAAGAACAGTAGTAACCCCTTTGGGACCTACAGTATCAGCCAATCACAGCTGTTGGATAACAATAGATCCAACGGAAAACAAAGCTCAAAGGTTCCCGGTTGACTATGGACCTTTAACTGCACTTGTACCTTGATCTTCAAATCTGATATAAACATTATGTGCAGAGAGAACTCACCAAATTGATACAGTAGCAATAAAAAGCCCCCAGCAGCCATCATCTGCTTGCAATCTAAGCAAATCATCAGATTCTAATCAATGTTCACAATATTACAAAATGCACAAGACTGTAAACATGATGATTGCTGATAGGCTAGACTATGCTACCAAATTATTTGGACCTATTTTCCTAAGCTTAGTTACTCAAATAAAAACCCTTGCCTTTTTTGAACATGATTTTTAGTCCTGTAAAAATCGATGGAAATTTGAATGTAAAACCTAGCAATCTGGCAAAAGATTGGAGGTGCTGAGCAGCTGAGCAACCCTGAGATCAAGTTTGCCACTTGCAGCACTTTTTGAGATAGACACCCTTAATGGGTCTAGACAAAATGTACACTTATTCTGATTTTCCTCTTTTGAGTAGCCACAATAGCACATTTTGTCTGTGTTTGCCAAAGGGGGGATGTAACTTACGTTCTTGTTCTTGTATAGAGAACAGTGTGGATCCTGTTCTCTCATATAACAGGTGGTTATAAATTCATGCCTGAAAACAAGCTCCCATCTATTAGCTGGCAGAGAATGTTCAGCATACTTTGCTATGCTGACATGTTTTGCCTCACGCCCTTGCATTGTATTAATGCCAAGACCCATGCCAAATTTCCTGACAACAATGCCAGCATGGTAGGGTATGGCATACCCTATAGTCCAGACTGTTGGGTTGATATGCCCAATGAACATCTTGGCGGTGTTAAAGAATGTCATGCACTTATCAGATAGTTCACTTATGTAGTTCTCATTAATGTGCACCCTGCTGAAAAGGGAAACAGCATCTCTCAGTGCTAAGCCGAGGTGGGCAAGAGAATGAAGTCTGATAAGGAAGGATGGACTTTCACTACAGACAGACAAGGTAGCTATTAATTGCATGAAACTCAAACAAAAACATTTGCTTTCCTTCCCTGTGAATCTGTACTCGATTTTTTTTCCTTTTCTGTTGGTAAACCATTTCTTTATCTTGCTATAGAGCAAGCTACATTAGAGTTTCTTTTTCACAGCTGTCAGATAGAGTTTGAATGGGTCATCATCTTGCAGCTGGGCAACAGAATTAATCTTATCAGGAATATTTGATAAGTCAAGAACAAGATTCATCATATTTTCATTGAAATATTTCCATGCATTGTTCATGTTATGCAAAGGCTCAGCATAGGCTTTGTTTACTAGCTTTCCCAAAACAGGAATAGATTCCTGACGAGACTTCTCTGATCTGATTAATTTCAGAACCTTGGCATGCTTGGTGGAGTCAGCATTAGTGGAGGTCTTAAGCTTAATTTTTAAGGTTTCCACCTCTTTCTGCCACTCTGACTCTCTCGTCATATGGCCATGGCCTCCATGTATCATCAGGCCTATCACCAATTGTGCCCCCATCGTTCCTTTGTCTGAATCACAGACATTAGCAAAAGTTGAAAAATAATGGGCTGCATTATTTAATTCTCCAGCAAAGGATGCAACCCATTTCATGTCCCCTGGTACAAGCTCAAATTTGAATGAAATCGTTTGGTCTTCAACTGTGTAGGTTTGGCTCTCAGTTTGCTCTATTTGGGTTACGAGATCTGTGGCATACCTTCTCATTACAATGTGGTCCTCTTTACAATTGGCACCACACAGTAAAAAATTATCTGATGGGCAGGCCACCCTCTTTCCAACATTCAAAAAACTTATCAGCCATGCTGTGGCCTCAGACTCTTTGCCAAATGGAGCACCATCTGACCCTATGGCAACCTTAAAATTACCAACACCCTGGTCAAACCAGGTAAGTAGAGGGCTGTCTGCAGAATAGTACTTTTCATTTACAGTTAAATACATTTTGGCAGTTCTCAGAAGCAGAGTTTCAAGATCTCTAACTTCCCATCTACCTTTTCATCATCCTCTAAGTCTTCAGAGTAGCTATTCAGGTCATGTAAATGCCCAGTATCTAAGTTATTTCTGTATTTGACAAGTTTGTCATAAGGGACTGCTTTTGGGATAGGTACCCCCTCTATAAATTCAAGGCAACTTTTTTGGAGTTTTTGGTCCCAACCTCATTGCTCCTCAAACCAGAGTCTCTCCTCATATCCTTGTATTTAGTTTTACCTATTAAACCCCCACTATACAGAAGTTTCAGGCTGCGGTCAGCATTTTCATTACTAGACTCGAAATCATGGACCTTCTTTTTCACAACTGCTGGCAATACCTTATTCATTATCTTGGGGGTGTTTTCCAGGTAACTAGTAAGTTGGTTAACACTAGCATTGGCCACAAAGGTACTCCACAAACCATCAAGTGCTGGTGTGGGGTTGTGGGGAGGTGCCCCATGAAGGGATGAAACAAACCCAAAAGTCTCAGATATCCTTTCAGCCCCCCTCTGCTGATCTAAATCTAGCTTTGCTGAGTTCCCTATTTTAACTGAGCTAGGATTGTGCTGCCTAGCATTTTCCTTCCTCGATGTAACTGATTTTACAACACTGGTCTTTCTCCTGAGGGGTTTGTTATTCATCTCATCTAACTTTGTGATCTGTTTTGAAAAACATAAAACAAAAATGTCATGAGATTATTGCTGTCATTGGAGCAATAGTACTGTATTAATCTTCAAGAATTGCACAATTCCTATATAATATTTTTCCCCAGATGATGCACAGGCAAACAGGATATAGACAGGCAAGAATTCAAACAGGTGACTTCTTCAAACATGTAATTCCTGTCAGAGCACCAAGGGTAATATTTTTTAAGTGTGGAAATATGAAAAGAAAAATTGAATGAGAATTTCTTCACAGAAAAAAAAACACACAGGACATTAATACACACAGGACACAAAAACATTTAATAAAAATATGTATGCTCGAATGTATTAATCAACTGTTGCAATTACTAAAACCCTGCTTACAAGAACCTAGTGATTTATGCACCAACAGGCTGAAATATGGCAGTTAAATACCCAAATCTATGAGATGGTCAAAATTTTGTAATTAATTTTGTGAGAAACAGGTGCTAAACCATGTTGAATTAGTTGATCAATATTTAGTCTGTGAAGGATTAAAGAATAGGAACCTATGAAGAAACTAACAAGCCTGAATTGTGAAAAACTACCCCAAAATATAAGAACCCATGTTCTGCTTAACCAAGAAAATTCTAGGTTTTTATATGTAGGTTTTTACTGTATTCAATTATTGTAGTACTGTAAGTCTAGGATTTGTTGCCATCGCATGTTTGGCCCACACTATCACACGTAAGATATGCCTTTCCAGTTTCCGTATGTGCAGAAGATAGCAATTTCACATAATAATAAAAAACAGATAATATTATTTCAATGTTTCTACCTTTGCCTTAATGCGACGAGCTTTTTCCTCCCTTGCTCTGCAGAGCCTCCTCAACTTTGTCAACTTGCCTTGTAACCTGCAAACCTCTTGTCTGTCTTTAAAAACTTTATGCCTGTGTTCTTTTTCGTTCTACCCATCTCCACTTCCTGTCTCTATCTACACATCGGTCAATATCTATAAATAGGTATTTTTAAAGGAAGAAAGGCAAGAAGAAATGAATGAATCAAGAAAGAGAAGCAAGCCCTGATGATTGACTGTCCCGTTTAGGATTCAGGATGCAAGTACAGCCTAGACATTGCAAGAAGTAATAAGCTTTATTGTAAGCTTAGAATAGAATCTGAAAGAACTAAAGCCATGAAAGATAAGAACAGGACTTCAAACAAGATCGAGTAAAGCAAGGAGTCAAACGATTGCAAAGCGCTCCAAGATCGAATAGGAGACCGCCGCTGTCGCTGTTGTTGTTGCAGGACTCTTTCTTGGCGAAGACTGCTCGCAAAAATTGAAATAACCTCCAAACCACAAATCTAACACGTTTGAGACAAATGCAATGTTTACTTCCACCAAATGTAAACAAATTGTTCTTTTCAGAATTTCATTGTTCAGTCAAATAAAATCTCAATGGGTACTTATTCGTGTCCATTCAGTCTGTCAAGTTCTTGTCAGCCAGCAAAACCATTCACGCGCGCGAAACTCTCGCCTTCTTCTTCGCCTCCTCGACCAATATGTCTTCCTTTGGGTTTCCTGCCAAGACAGGGTGAACATCAATATCTGTTCGGTCTGTAGCCGAAAAATTATCGATGGTTGTAAAGAAACGATAGGAGGGCAGCAAATCTTCGTGGAGTGTTCGGAAATCCGTCGGCGGTTCAATATTCCGATGTTTTCCCTGGCAGAGCCTCGACTTGTAAAGCTAATAACTTTAGAAAACATGGGAGAAATCTGCTGATTTTTATATTAAATGTATTCAGAAACGTAATGAGCAAAATGTTCTTTTTAGATTTTAAAATGATTGTATAATTTTCCTCCTAGGTTTCTTGAAGTTCGGGGTGTTTGAATCGCGCGCTATATAAATCTTGACAACCGCCGTCGCGCGAAATACGATGCTGTAGTAAAAGTCGCCAAAGAAAAAATAAAACTTTTTATTTTTGAAACATTGTTTCTTCATTATCGAAGAAGGATAATAACGTTGATCAGACATGGTTTACTTATTACAATCAGGTTTCGTTAAAGGTCAAAATAACACTCTTTTGCCGAACGTTCGTTGCAGCCGCGCAAGCTTTACGCCTGAAACTTTCTCGCGCCCCCATGGTAACGTAAACAATCCAAATCAAGGGAAAACTTGCCACGTTTTAAAACCGGTGATTTTATGCGCCGCGAGACCACGGTGAATAATTTAAAACAACTTTAATTATCCATGGTTTAAATTAAAGCTATACAGCTGGTAGAGCCATGCCTAAAAACAATATAAATTAATAATATATATACCAATAACTAATAATAGATAATGGTTTAAAAAAAGTTGATTTACTTACAGTCTAAAAATATATGAATGTTGAGATTAGTCTAATTTCATACTGTAGTTATTTTGGTTGCACTACAGATCAGAAACGTTCAAAACCAATGTCAAAACAGATGTACACTAGAACAGCATAATCAAGGGATAGCTCAAGGTTACAGATGGCTGCTGCAGCAGCTCACATTCATAACCAAATAACCCGATTATCATTACCTCCCAATGCTGGCAAAAAGTAAGGTTTCAGTATTTCATTGCCAGTTTTCTAGACATTGTAAGCAAAACCTGCGTCCTCGAATTAATTTTCTAAATCAATTCATACTTGTCACGTACAGATTTATGTGAAACAAAAAAACAATGCTGATCGCTGTAATTACTTTCGCACAGTGAAGTTGAATACTGGACTTACATGGTTTCGGGATATGAAGCTGAACTTCCCACTAGATGAGGAAAAATACGGCCAAAATCAGACCGTCATGAGCTTCCAATTTGTGTCGGTCCATCTCTGCTGTGATCCCTGTATACGTAATTAGTTCTTTGTTCTTCTAAGGTTGGTTCTGCGCATGCACCAACTTAATTTCCTCATTAAAAATTCAATAGCACCTGTGGGTGGTCACGTGATATGACGTAATCGATGACGTCATCAATGCTTGAAAAATCAATATCTCGTGAAGGGAAGACTCTAAGGCAACAAAACTTGGGAAGTGTAGTCTAGGCCACCAGATGAGCGAAATGAGGTAGTCACGTGATATGACGTCATCGATGACGTCATCTACGCTCGAAAAATGAATATCTCATGAGAGGAAGACTCTAAACCAACCAAACTTTGGTAATGTAATCCAGGTGAAGAGAAGACTCTAAAACAACCACACTCGGGTAGTGTAGTCTAGGTCACCAGATGAGCGACATGAGGTGGTCACGTGATGTGACGTCATCGATGACGTCATCTATGCTTGAAAAATTAATATCTCGTGAAGGGAAGACTCTAAAGCAACCATGTAAACCATGTACACATGGGAATCCGTTTCATTCACACAGAAAATTTTATAACCAGGAGCTCCGCTTTTAGCCAGTGGCTAAATCTATATATTAGGGAATTGAGGTTAAAACATTGGTACTTCTTATCCGATTTGCGGGAGGGGGGGGGGGGGGGGAATTTTGCAGAACGAAGAAAAATTGGGGGGTAAATTTTTAGAACGCGAAATTTTTGGAGGGTGCATTTCAGTGTCATGCAAATTTTTTAACAGACTAGGATTGAGATTGAGTGCAATTCACCGATCCCGCATTCATTGTTATACCCCTAGTTATGAATAATTATTGAAAATCTTCAATCGCCGACGGACCATTAGAAAAGTTAGGGGGGGTTGGGGGGGGGGGGGGGGGGGGGGGGGGGGGGGAGGTTTTGTCATGCAGGATTTTTTTCCGGAGTAGAATTGGTTGTAGAAAGCCATGGCTGTGCAGGAATTTTTGGGGGGTATTTTCACATGTTTTTTTTTTTGTCTTATCGAATTACTATAGCGGTTTCTAGTCATTGAAATATTAATATCGCTCTGTAGAGCTATTTAAGGTTGTTCCTTTCAGAAATGCAATAATAATTATTTTTATTAACAATTCAACTTTCAATGAAGAGATTTCAATAGATGATTTATGACTGGAAGCAGCGAAGCAGCGATGTGGTACTCAATACCGTCACAAGTTTTGCAAGTTTTGCGACATATTTTTTCTTTACTTATAACATTTGGCTTTTGGCTACTTTTGACTATCGTTTATTTAGAGAAATACGTCAAATTATCTACTTTTCAACTAATTTTGATAAATATTTCTGATAATATTTGCAATTTTATCTCCTTACCGGGTGGGGCCTGGTAACTTATCAACGACAAGATTCCTTTCTTTTTGCAAAAAAATCCACTTGCACTCTCTCAATATCAAAAATTCGAACGGTACATAACAGTGGATAAATCACCAGTCACAACGTTATAATAAATACCTTTCTGTTAGAAATGCCATTTGCAAGTGTTTCAGAACACCCGACCCTGTAGGTTCAAATCTAAGGAGCTTTTGCAGTTAAATTTGCTGCGTAGTCAATCCACAATCGTGTGAGCCAATCGGATCCTTGTTCAGTGCTCTCCTTTCGCTTGTTTTTCGAGACATGTCGCAACAGACATGTCGCACTAGGCGAAACTAGGAAAGGATCTGATTGGCTCACGATTTGATTGACTACGCTTGATTTTCTTGACAAAAAATGGTCTTCGAAACGCTCTTGGCCTATTTCTGCAAACTTATACTCTGACCTCATTGGCGTTGTTATTGCGAAAAGTTATCTTGCATATCTGGGTGAATTCTTCAACTCAAAAAATGGAGGGCCGCCATTTTGTTGCCATGGAAGCGTCAATTTAAACAAAAACATGTAAACACATAACGATCAATTGCATGTTTCTTAAAGTGGCTTGCCTTTCTGTGTATGTATAGTGAAATACAGGTCATACCAGAACGAAGAGTCATCGATGACGTCACACAATGACAGTGGTCCAAAATACCTATTTTTTTGCAAAATATAGACAACGCTTCAAATCTACTAAAAGCTACTATGTCTGAAAAGAAATCCCGCGCTGATTTGCGATAAATGTGAAAGTAATCGTGCGCTAAAATTATCTGAAAAACAGAAAAAATGAAGAACTTTTTCTAAACAACTGTAATATTTTCTCCGAATTGCATAAATTACAAAAAAACATTTGAGTTTAAATCTCGTGTGTTATAGCCGAAATCTCCCTCTCGGCGCGAATGAAATCTCAGATGTATATATTTCAATAGTTTGAGCAAAAAACCTTGAATTTTTTTAAATGTAAACGAAGAAGTTAGAAAAAAAACGTCGGTAGCAGTCACATTTGCTGTCGTTTGTTTACGATATGCAAATTTTATGAAGTGGGGGACAAAACTTTCAGTAAAATTCACGCCATTCCTAAGCTCTCCAAAATAGGCTATAAGTCTGGGCAATAAACCAAATGACTGCAATTTTACTAGACCACACAACTGTAGTTTCTGAGTGCAATAAGGCTTATGGTTATCTATGTATATATTAGAGAAAATGCAAACCCCGGTCGTATTATTATGTTTTAAATTTTGGTGGGGGGACCAATGCTTTCAGAACTTCGAAATTTCATATTTCCAAGAACTTATTTCCGATCCAGTCAGAATGCCACATTCGACATAAAAATCTATGACTATAGACCACAGTTGGCTCAGTTTGTTTCATTGCGGAGCTGCTTATTTTGACAATAATCTAAAAAAACTGAAAACACGCTAAAATTATCACAATTTTGGGAAACGAAAGTGGCAAAGACCGTTTTCACTAATTAATATCGAAAAAAATGCATATATGTATGACAGAGCGGAAATGACCAAAAAATGAAATGTCTAACTTTGTCATATTTCAATATATAAGCTCAAGATTCCCTATACAAAGAGTTTCTATGACCAAAAGCATAATTCCAAATTTTCAAGAAATTGAAGAACATGAATTTTAGATATGTTGAGCAAAGTTTGCATAATTCCTGATCAAAATACTAATTCTCCATAAAATGGCACAGAAACCAATGTTTAAAGCCTAATATCTCAAAGACGGATCCATTAGAAAAAAGTCATTTTGATATTTTGTTTCTAATAAGACAAGGAGTCTGTATGCAAAATTCAAGCTCTATCTGAGTTAACCTGACCTTATTATTTGAAATTTAGTGATCTAAACAGGTCATTTCCGCTCTGTCTATATGTATAGGTAATCATACGACTTCGAGTTCAATTTGGGATAATTGCACGAATGAGTTTTTCAAAAAGTATCGAAATTGCACGAGCCCGTTAGGGCGTTAATTATCCCAAATTGAACGAGAATAGTCGTATGATTACTTATTAATAACATGGATCCGGCGTACTTAATCGATGCCAATCGATAATCGAAAACCAATCACGGCGGGCCCAAACGCGCGCCAAAGCGGGAAGTTGAATCGTGGCAGCTTTGGGGCTCGGACGTGAGGCCTTTTGGTAGCCTGGTGACTAATTTGCGGATTCATCCGACAATCCACTTCGGCAGCTCGTTTCTCACTCGTTATTTACCGAAGAAAAGATCGGAAGGCGGGAAGCCATGGCCGAAGGAAGAAGCTTTGTTCTGATACCAAACATGACGGGTTTCGGAAAACAGAAGGCAGATTTCTGCTCCACTGGAAAGTGGCAAAATTCGAAAAAACACAGAAAACATAGTCGTCAGCAGCTATTTGACCCTTGTTTTACTTTTTCCATGGAGTTATTAATCCCTTTGCATTAATGTTCAGTGCGTTCTTGAGTCTTCAACCAAAACGCTATGTTTTTAGTTTTTTGAATTTCCGTTTTGATTTCGCGCGAGACCATTTCTAGTTCTTTAGAAATCTGTGATTTGGACGAAAATATCGCTCAGATCGGTTGGTCAGGTTCATTTGAAATGGGAAAAATTACGGAGCTCAGAAGAATTTTGAAGGGCATGGCAGCGAGGGAATACTTCCAGTTCAGCAAGATAATGCTGGTAGATGTGAAGCAATTAGGGCTTACTTCTGACAGAAGGAAGAGTCTTGGCTAGAAGAGGTAAGAACTGAACAACAGAAATATCAAAACATTTCTCCTGATTCTCTGTCATTTTCGCGGGTTTTTCACTGCAGAGCCATGTGTTTTTATTTTCGTGTGTCGTTTGTAAGCTACATCTTTCTGTGGATAAACTGCACTTCGCTATAACAGATTAGTTGAAGATATTTCGAGTTAATAATCCTCCTTGTAGTATGCAGTACTTAAATTATTTCCTTTTCTCCATTTACCGCCTTTTAGCGATTGTAACAATTGTTAGAAAAGTTAGCTCTTTTAATTCACATCCGAGCGGCTCAACCGCGCGTTTCGTTTCGTCTGTGAACTAAACTAGCACTACAACTCCAAAATTGCATCTCCAAAATTGCTCAAACAATATTACAGCTCAAGAAGTTGAAATCATAGTCCATCTGTGCGTTTGATAAATCTTTTTTCCCAACAGAATTCAGAATGTATAGTAGTAGGTGTTTTTAAGCTAAACTCAGGTTAGAAGTCTGAAACAGCATCCGAAAAGCATTTTGTCAGAAATGAAAATCAGTGTAAATCCAATTTCCCAATCATTCAGAAAGTAAGCTAATAAAATTTGGTCTGCACTTCCACATGCTTTTGTTTATCTCAAAAGTAACTAAAAGGAGAGCTTCCATTTAACTGAAAGGAATGATTTTCAGCACAAAAGAGGCCAATGCCTTACTTATGAGCTTACTGTGCAATTTTTTCCCTGCATATTTTTTTATGCTTATAAATGCAGTGACACTTGTGTCTATCAAAATGTTTCTGTACTTACAGAATCCTGTATATTGAATTGAAAAAATAATAATAAGTGACACAATGATGCTTTTGTTTATCCCACTTCCATTTCATAACTGAAAGGGATAATCTTCAGTACAAAGGAGTCCAATATTTCTACTGTGTAATTTTCCCCCTGCATATTTTTTCTGTGCTTAAATTCAGTGACACTAGTGACTATCAAAATGTTACTGAATCCTGCACTGTATATTTGAATTGTAAAAAAAAAAAGAAGTGCACAAAAGTATAAAAGATAAGAATTATTAGGCATTCAAAGGGGACTGGATAAAAAAAAAAGCATGTCAGTCACTTTCAATAAATTAGGTAAACGCATTGGATAGAAAATACAACATAAATCACACAAAATCTATATTACAGTTTGACTAATATATTTCATGTCAGGTGATAAATATATTTCATAGCTTTCAGACAATTCTGTCAAACAAAATGTTACTGAATTAAAAATGAGGTCCTATGTTTGCCCCCTGTTTCAAGCTGGCCATAATAGTGACTGAAATAGCAGACCTACTCACTTGAGAGCAGTAAAGTGACACATATTTTTTTCTTCTTCAAGTATGATTTAGCTACTTATGGATTATTCACAAGCTTTCTACTACTGAAGGTCAGCTGTCTCAGTTTTGGAAACTGCACTGCAGATAACAAGGAATTAAGTGACTGATGTACAAATCTTGATGTTACCTTACAAGATCTAGTAACCACCACCTTTTTAAATGGTAACATGCTTCTACTGAGTTAATTCAAAATGAATGGCAAAACTGCAATTTGTAAACTTCTCTGGAACTAGTTTTACAGATAGCAGGGACCATTGTATTAATGCTTTGGGAATTTCATAAAAGAGCAAGTGCCAGTTAAAAATTACCCTGATAACAGTGATAAGTGCAGAAGAGCATTGAAATGACAATTTAACTGTACCATAAGTGGGTTGAAAAGTTTTTATTAAAGCCTGAAGCAATCCATTTTACAAATGTGACCATTCTTTGCTTTTCATCATTTCTATATAATATTGTCGTACAAGTATATCACAATTTCGAAGAAGTGCAAAAAGCGGGTAGTATCAGTTTGATCAGCTACTTGGAAACATTTTACTGCTGGCTCATTTCCATCTGCTAACAGTCAAGGCAAAAATGACGTATTTGTGTCAATAGATGTATTTGTTTAAAATAGAGAATAAAATAAAATAATTTCATTTTTCTAGCTTATTTTATTAGTAGTCAATAGCAAACAGAATTTATGTCAAAATCAAACAAACCAACTTGTTATAATACTGTTCTGTCAGATATCCCCCTCAAAAAAAAGGCAGAGATGTTCCATGACAGATATAGTTTGCCACAGTGAGGGTGAAATATTGTAAACTGGATGGTACTGAAGTTATCCCAAGCTTCACTCATGTCACGCCAAGAAACTGTGAGCATGCACGTAAGCAAGTGAAGTTTAGAAAGTATGCAAGTTCAGACATCATTCATTCTTGAGCTTCGAGGTGTTATAGTCCATTTTTTAATTACTCCTTGATTTATGTATACAGTAGTTTTATTATCATTTTACCGTAAATGTTATTGGCCTATCTTTAGTATGAATGAAAGCTTTTATAGGAGGTCTAAGCTCTAAGATAGCCTCTCACAGGTTAGGCATTATAACACAAAGGCAGTCATTACTAGCAACAATTTTCCCTGGTATCCTGATATTCTTTTTCTCTCATTGGAGACTGACATAGCTTTAGATGTGCCAGACTGACAAGTTTCCGTAACGCAGAATGCATACAAATATCCATGTGTCCATGACCATGTCCCTTGTCAAATATCAAGGTCCCA